>WBMY01005178.1:373641-384024 GCA_013397315.1 Donacobius atricapilla
TTCTGTTTCATGGTTGTATGATTGCAGCCTTTACAGCCAAGATTCTACTGAAAATAATTTAATAGCTATTCCATAAAAAATTTTAGTCATGTGAATTTTATAGTTGTTTTGGAGACTATGGTACTAAAGTGATAAAGAAAAAGTCACTGGAACCAAAAGCAAGAACAGCTTTGGCAAACTCAGTTAATTGATTGAGAGAATATTCACTGCCGTGCTTTAGTGGGAGAATCCTGTTCCCAATGGACAGATCCACTAGAAGTAGCATGTAACTCTTCATGAGAGCCCAATGCTTTTCTTAGCAAAAATTTTCCTATTCCAGATTAATCACCAATGGACAAAATACTTTAGTTTTCCAATTGAGATTCCCAGACAAGATTGTTTCCTTATTTTCTCCTTTCATAGTCATCATTACAAGAACGTGGTTTCAGAGTTGTAATAGTAATTTTGTGACTCATAGTCCCAAATTTTGTAACTGTTTTATTTTTAGGGATGTGAGGTTTGATTCACAGATTCTTTCTTTTTCACCTGAATTCATGGCACTTCTGTTCAGGAAACAAGAATGCTATTTCACCTAAATTTAAAGTCTAAAGCCTGTCTACCTACCATCCTATATGCACAAATCATTTCAAAGTGTTTATTAAGTTTGCTGTTCTGGGACATTGTGAAAACAGAGCCCATCCTATGGATGACTGCCAAGATTAATGAAAGTTTGGGTAACCAGCTGCCATTTACAGAGGAGTTGCTCTCCTTCTAACATAATTTATGCCACTGACTTGCCACCTTTATATCTTGCTTATTCATAAATCAAACTAAACTTCTTCATTGACTCTGCATCACCTTGTTGCAATGTGAATATTCACCTCCCCAGGCCTCATATTCTCAGACTTGTCAGGTGCTTAGAGTAATTTCTTCAACTGAATACCACATCTGCATATGCAACATGAGCCATGAGCTAAAGAAATACCTAAGACAAAAACAACCATCAGTATTCTTTACATCTCTGGTAACCTTGTCATTGCCTGTTCATGCCATACAGGTGTGTCTAAAATCCATTGGCAACATCTGAAAATGCCCTTTGGCTCGAATTTAAATTCTTGAATTATTCTAGTGACTTCAGTATTGTGAATATGCCCTAAAATGGGAGACATTACCTTATCCAGACTTTTCAGGAAAGTCGATGTATTTAAAATAGTCATTATCCCTCTCCTTATGATTAAACTCCTTAACATTTTGCTGGCCTTTATGCAGCCTTAATTAATGTCTCCCTTTTTTGTGCTGGACAGTCTGGAGTTTTCCATTTCTCTACAACTGAATGATTCCAAAACACACACCTATGGCTGAAACTTGTTTAATTTGGGATTCTAGGTATCCACCCTGTATTGCAAAAGTAGACTGTGTGACGCAATATTGTTTTCAGCTGCAGACTTTGTGAAACAAGTATTGAGTAATCAGAATGTATCTTTATCCTTGTGTGTGCTTAGCAACCCTACAGATCTGGATGACAAAAAGAATTTGCCCTCGGACAGCAATTTAACAAGACATCAAACAGTCAGGATGAAAAATAAAAACTTTGCTTATATTTCACAATGAGAAGGGAATGAATAAAGAACCTCATAGTCACATTGGTTTATACTAGGGCAGGATTTTAAACTTTTCACTTTTAGACATGGGCAGATGCTCTAGGGAGGTCTGGAAGCAGGAACAAGGAACTTTTGCATCCTACGGAGTAGCTGTCAGAAGAACAGCTGTACAGACACAAGATATTCCTTGACCTTGCCATTAGCACTGAATAGATGTTCAATTATGACTGAAGGAAAAGGAAAAGGAAAAGGAAAAGGAAAAAAGGAAAAAGAGAAAAGGAGAAAGAAAACAAAAGTGGAAAGGAAAGGGGAAGAGAATGGAAGGGGGAGAAAAAAGAAAGAAAAGAAAATGCTACTTAATATGCTTCCATATACTCCTCAAATGAACCATAAAAAACAATGGGATGCATATGACACAGAAACCAAAAGGGGTGTCATGTTAAGGCTTGTCCAAGTAGTGATGCTTTCCAAAGAAGTCCATGAGGAAAGCGCTTGCTAACATCTCTGATATGCCGTGTCCCAGAGTCCAGCAAGAAGGCATAATGCAGTTGATATATCCTCCATACAGAAATTGGATCAGAGGAGAAGATATCTGTGGCCATGGCACAACTGGTGCTGAAGTGACAGTGTTTGGGGAGTTTACATACTCTGGAGCAGAAGAGTGAGAAGGCACTCCCTTGAAGAGGGCTTGTGTGTCCCTTCCTAGCACAGCCTCTCTTCTTCTGCTATTGGGAACCCAAAAACTGTTCGTCAAATGAGCTATGACTGTATTTAACTGATTTCACTGATCTGAAGAGGTATCTGAAGGAAGAATTGTTTCTGACCTTGTTGACTGCCTTGCACGGAGCCTCTGTTCGGACTGCAGGCAACTCCCAGTCCCTCGGAGCAGGCACTCTGGGAAGGGCTCTGATTCGTCTGCCTGTTAATTTTGTAGGAACAAAAGTGGCACATGAGGTCTTCTGGGTCAGGTACAGAGTACACCTTACAGCTCAAAATGTTCTAGAACAGACACACGGCAGAGCAGGGAAACACAGGTTTCCTTGGCAAAGTCCTTCCAAAGGCAAGGAATGGCAGGGTCTGGCAGCTTCCATCTCAAGCTCACAGTTAGAGTCATGTGTGCCTTCCAGGAAAAATGTAATCGTTGGACTCAGGCTTCCCGTCTCACCCTGACTCACACTCCCCTGTGCTCAGAAAAGAGGATGGGTTTAGAAGAATTATGTGCACAAAGACACAGTTTAGTACTTGGTAGGAAGGATTGCTGAAATTAAGTTCACACCCACTTTTGGAAGACAAATGCCTCTAAAAATCTGCTGTCTACAGCTAAATAGAGCATGGTTCATGCAATCCATCTCCTCTGACTTTCACCGTCTACACTCTAGGTGTCTACACTAGAACTAGTGACTTTAGGCTCAAGAGAGGGAAATAGGTGCTTTTAAAGAGTGAGTCATCTGATCTATTTTAGATATCTCTGCTAGGAAGAGACAAATGAAGGTCTAAAGTGCCTATTTTTTTCTTCTGATTCTTCAAGAAATTTAGAAAACTAGATTTTCATAAGAAAGTATTCATGTGGGTGAATTTGACCTTGTGTTTCCTGGAGCATCCACTGCTAAGTTGCAATTCACATTATCCAATTTAGGCAGTGACTGACAATGCAAGGCTGACATTTATAGCTTAACTAATAATCTATGTCGAGGTGGTACAGCTTGTTGGGAAGGAACAAACAAGCAATTAAAGGAGTATATTTTCTTCCCCTGAATTCAGTCTGTGTGTGGTTTTGATTTGATGACTTTGTCAGAGATGCAGAAGTCTCTGCTAACCTAAGTCTCACAGCAGACAGAAGTGTCTGTGTGACAGCAGGCAGGGAAAAATTGTATTTAAGAAAGTTAGTTTCTGGGGGGGGACAGGGAAGAAATGACAGCTTTCTTTTTGACCAATACAACATTTGTTAAATTAGTAATCTAGTACTTAGATTTGGTTGCTGACTTACTAGTCCTTCTCAAGTGAATGCCAAAGTTTTCAGTAGTTCAGTGGAGTGAGAAAGCTTGCTGAATGCATACATAACTTCGGAAACCGCTCTCTCCACTAACTGTATCAAGCCCCAAGGTGATCTTCCTAAGTCAGATGGCAATCCCCTAGGGAGCAAGGAAGGTGCTGAAGTTCCTGGGGCTATCTGTAGAGCGAGCCTCATCATCACATCAACTCTTCCAGCAACTGACAGGGTTAACTCACTCCCTGCCTCATCTGGATGGCAGTGGCACTCCTGCAGGAGAGATTAGTGTATATGTCCCCTTGCTTCTGGGCAAGTAACACCTCTGAATTTTTCAGATTAAGAAGAGAGTTACTTCAGGAATAAAAAATCCTGAAGCAGTAGAAATCAGAAGACTGGATCCTTGATTGGATCTTCCAGCTGTTTTACGTGGCTCACATCTCACCAGATATCACAAATTTCATTAAAATGCTTCAGTAAAAATTGCAACCTGAGCTGCTGTTTTCAGGGGTCTGTTATATCAAATTGCACAATGATCTCTTAGCTGTACATATATTAGTCTCTCATTTTATAGGTTTTTCTTAGCCTTTAATTTTATTTTTAAATGGTGTTATTGCATTAGCTTACATGGCCTGCAATTTCTGTGTTTTCAAAAAATCTTGAAAACAACAAATGCAACTGCTTTAGTTGATAGTAATGTTGCATTAATATATAAGAGGATCTTGTAACATCAGATCTATCTTATCCCATATTTGTGAAACTATTTTGGACTTTCTGGCATTGCTTTCTCTTGTCCATCATTGTTTTCAGCAATATAGTGTGAAATTAAATGCATTCATATCTTAAGTTCTTAAAAATGAAAGTCATTTTTGTATAGAATCTAAAGTAGTGATATCTTGGGTGGCTGCCCAAGTATTTCATCCATGGAAAAGTTTTAATATTGATGCAGCATTGTTGCTAAAGATAGCAAGTCAGTTGCAGTCATAGTCATCACATATATTTTAAAGATGGTCTGGCACAAAGTTTGGCATATCCTAGATTTCTGTAACAAATGTCTCATTGGGTGCCAGGTTGCTGTTATACTACTTTAAGACACGTAAGGAAGTAAAGAGAGGGAAACTCGTGAAATCTATCCTTCAATTTCTTCCACTAGAAAATGTATTAAAGAACACCCTACCCGGTCACATTTACCAAAATCATTCCTCTTTTATTTATATGCTGGTCTTAATTATGTGTCTCATCTATATGCTGGTTTTAGTTATTTGCTAAGAATAGCCTTTGATAATCTGTTTTCTCTTCTAGGTTGTTTGTGACTGAGTCAAACCCTATTGAGAATTCACTGCTCAAAATTTTAGCATCAAAAACTGTTCAGTTAATTGGAGCCCCTATGTTAAACTGCTATAAAACTGTTTCCAGTTCCTTCTGCAATGAGCATGACACATTGCTTATTGTATTTGCAAGACAGTCAGTCAGGATATGAGAAGATCTTGAAGTGAAGTCTCCACTGGTTCCCTTGATAGTTTCCTTAACCAACAGTTATATCCGTCCCAAGTCAAAAATGTGTGCTCAGTTTCTCATTTTTACTGCATGGCTTTTTCTCCCTGATGTTGGCTCTTATTATGTCATCTGACACTTGTCTATGAAGTGGATTGTGTGACAGTGACATTTGTTTATCTCCTGTGTATTGTCAGCTCTTAACAAAGCATTGTCCTCAGCTGGATGTGGTATGGGGAGTAAGGGTGCATGGAACTGAGATTGTTTCCACCTCCCTTCAGCACTGTCTGTGCAAGCTCATTTGCAGTTGGTAACCCATGCAATCAGAGCAGGGCTGGATCCACTCCCTGTTTCTTCCAGGTTCTCTATCAAGAAAATGCTACCAGTAACCTCTAAACATGGAGGTGGAAGTCCAGACTCACGGATGCTTTTACACAGGCACTTTCTGTCTGTCTTGTGCCTGTAGAAGAGCCAGCTGTGTTCAGGCACACCTGGGTAGTTTGCAGAGCTTTGTGTACAAAATGCAATCTGCTCTGTTTCCATAACTCAAACTTGTATGATCTATGAGTCATGCCAGCCAGCCTGCACCAGATTAAAGGGTTTAAAAGCCAGCACTGTTGATCTACCACTATGTTACTGATAAGTGTGAAAGATTTACTAAAAAAAAAAAAAAAAAGCCATGTAGCAAATGTAAAAATAAAAGTTCATGGTCCTGCTGTCTTTAAACATCCCAATAAGGCACCTCCCATGGAAAGCAGTGGAGGTGAAATTTCCATTCCACACCTTCTTGTGCAATTCACCTGTTTGAATGAGGGATTTCAGTTTTCCTGGAGCCATTTTAATTGCTTATAGTAGCAATGTAATTGTTTTTAGAGGAAAAACAAAAGCAAAAAAACAAGGAAGCTCTTTTGAAAACTTTGATGTGTTTGAATTCCATAGGCTAATCCAAGGTTAATTAAGTAGAGGAAAAACAGCAGAAAGACTTACTGAGAATTAAATTATATCCAAGTAAGTGTTAGCATTAGGAATAAACTAATAGATAGGATGGCTAAGATATAGCATTGGATTTATATTTTACTTATATAGAGAAATTTCATTCTTAAGAAATATACAGTTTTTACAGAGAACAACAATTGTTATTATTACCATTATACTTTGGGGAAGCTACAGATTCATAAACTAAGATTAAATTAATTATATGCCAAAGAACAAGGAGAACTGCTAAGGGAACTAGGTTTCTTGGTTCCCGCTTTGGACTTTATTGAATGAAGTATAAATCACATGCATAAATTTTAAGAAATATTTTTCTTGCTGTCTTTATCAGATATTGCACTTTCTATCATTTGCATATATGAGTGTGTGTGTGTATATATATATATATATATATGTATTTTTTTTTCCTGCAGAGCTTTAGGAAATGAATTGAGAGGAACTGTATTTACTCCACTGGTAAGGGACCTGATGGAGTACTAATATCTGTGAATCCATGCTTCTAGAATGTTTTAAAATTTAAGTTCTAAGTTTCAAAAAAGCAATGATATAATAAAAAGGGAATTTTTAGTGGGCTGTATGTTAAGAAGCAATGCAGAGCATTTATGTGCACAGAGATAGCCTTGGTGCCCTGAGTAATGGGGTTATGCTACATGAAAATGACACCTGTCCATTGGATTGCCTTGCTCATTATAAATTTGATCCTCAGACTGTCATGTTGATTTTGGTTTGGCTCTTTTTTTGGTGACTCTCTGTACTGTCTGATCGTAGTCTGAGCCTCAGCTGTCCCAGAGATGCCTCTCCCAAATCTCACATATGTGTCTAAGAACTGCCATTCCCTCTCATCAGCTGTTTGCCCCACCTAATAGTTCCTCTTTGCATCCTACTTGCTCCTTTTGTCTATTTATATACACACTAATTCATGTAATTCTAGTATATACTTGTAATGCTTTAGCACAGAAGACATGCATTCTAATTCTGAATCTCCTATGGCTATACCCTACCATTTCCTTGGCACTAAGAGAATCTAGTTTAATTTTCTTTCATGCTGCAAAGGAAGGGCAATTTTTTAAAGTCTCTATGGAGCTGTTTTTTTTCTCCATGATGCTTTTGTGGTGTACCTATCTCAGCATGGTACAAATTTTAGTAAGGTTTTCCCCCCCACACACCCTTCCCACCCATTGTTGTGCAAGTATTGGGAGCCAGGGATAAACATATTTTATAAATTAAAAAGAAATCAGTCAGTACATTGAAGCAATTAGCGTAAATGAGTTCAACAGACAGGCAGACAGAGTTCTCTGTGCTTTTTGTCTTTTCCTGTCCCCAAAGCTTTAAGTGTAGTACAAGAGCTAAATGAACAGAGTGAAAAATGACCACATATAGTGGGCCAGGCTCCAACCTCACTGACAGAGTTGTAAATCCAGAATAAGAGCATAAAACCTTCCATCCTGGGTGAGCATGAAAGTCCTTTTAGTCATTTTAGTTCAGTCCTGGAGAACAGTGGTCAAAAGCACAGGCTCAGGGCATGGATAAGGTAGATAAAGTATATTTCTCCTGTTGTAGCCTTTGAACTGGAGCCTAATTTAATGGAGACGGAGACTGTAGTCAATGACTGCGTTTAATAGCCACAAACAGACCTCTTCTCTGTGATCTAATCCCTTCTTAAATCTGTGGATGTTGGGAGCCCCACAATATCCCAGTGCAGTAAGCTCCATAATTTCACTATGTTGTAAGTGGAAAATCTTTTCCTTTCTACCAACTGCCTGGTCATTTCACTAAATGCTCCTTCTGGTATTGTGAAAAACTAGGACTGCTCTTTCCCATTTGATGTTTTTGTGCCATTTGTAATTTTATGGTAATTTCACTGATGCCACTGGGGGCCATTTCAACTGACACTGCTGTAAGGCAAGGTCAGAGACTTGTTTTTAAGGAATCTGATTAATTCAAAAGTCAAGCTGCTACCTTGGTCAGGATAGTCTCCCTAACCATCTCTGTTTATGAGAGGAAAGCCCTTTGGAGTTCAGAATGTGCAAGGAGAAGGGAGGGAGGTGAGTGGGATATAACCTGGGAGGTGTCCTGGAAACACTGCATTTCAAACACAGTGCTCTTCAAGACATCTAGATGGCCCAAAGCAGGAGCTTGTTCTGCAGGTAGAGCCAGAACCAAAGGTGCATACAAGGTGTGCAGGATTTGCAGCAACCCTTAAACACCTGGAATGTCTGCTTTCTAGAAGCTGGAAACAAAGTGGTGCCTGACTCCTGGAGCTCATGACAGCACTGCTTTGTTGTCTCTGCACTCACCTTTGCAGTCCTAAGAAAGCAAGACTATCCACACCATTCCTGCTGTATGCTCTAGGTCCCTTCCACATGTGGAGAGATAACCCTGCGTTTAGAATGGCTCCAAACTGAGGAAACCTGTTTTTCCAGCGTGTAGTCAGAAGGCCACGTTAGTGTGATCAGCATCACCATACTCATGTTAGACTCCTGTGGCTCTCTCTCCATGTCTGCAGCTCTTCAAATGTTATCAGACAGGCTGCACACACGGCCAGCACTGCCCAGAGCTCTGAGCCCCAGAAAACAAGCTTGTTTCAAGGAAGAGAACCATATGTTTCTGGCCATATCATCAGAGTGCACATGGCATATTAGCTTTGATGTGACACCTTGTGATGACCTCTAGCTACCTGGTTGTTCTAGGTATATTTAAAGTTTAGATTAGGACTGAGATTTTAAAAAGATAATAATATAAAAAAAGAAACATACTCCGTCTTTGAGGCTGAGGTTGTCAACTTCCAGTTGCTGTCATGGGGAACAGGAGCACCTTCCATTCTCCAACAGTCAAGGCCTGGGACAGCACAACACTGTCACGTCATTTATTGAAGACTGTCCAGAGTTCCAGAAAGGATCTCCAACATTAGAATCCAAATGCTTTTATCCTGTTGAATATGACCTCCCATCAGCAGTTAAGGGAATTTTCCCTACAGGAAGACCACTGGATTCACCTCTTGATGTTTACCAACAGGTGCAATATTGCCAGTTGTGAAAACTTTCTGCCAGTAGCATTCAAGTGGATACATCCAATAGCTGGTTTGTTCTTTCTGCTCCAACACTACTTATCAAGAATGTTAGTCAGACTTCACAGGGCTAATCTGAAGTAACCAGATCATTTTATCTCCTGTGATGTTCCTTGGGCTGCCCAGCTTTTCTTCAGAAATCTCCCACTCTCTTAACTCCTACTCTGGTGTGAATAGCTAACTATTCTGTATAGCCATGAAAAGCTTTGAGAGACATTAGCTTTCTGGGATATGTGCTGTACAAGTTTACTCCAGAGGCATCAGTTCCCCTCTAACAACAGGTGATGGTAAGCAAGATATGGATCAATAGGTATTCCCAAAATCAAAAACAGAGGCACCTACAGTGGAGCATCTTTTGACAGGATGTAGCTGGAGAAGGCTAAGGCAGTAAATGTATACATGAGAATACATTCATATCTTCAACTTCATACTATTCTCTTGCAGCTTAGCAGATTTGGGTTATGAATATGACATGTCTGTGTGACAACCTTCAGTTCACAGTACCTGCAGCACATTCGCAGGGATTAGGATATGCATTATAAATGTTAGGCAAACATATTTAGCCCAGCAGCCTATTGGGCCCCTACTCAGACAGAGAAAATGGACCACCACAGTTAGGAGCAAAAAGCTCATCTCATGCTTTCTCCATAGAACAGATGCAAAATGGTTTAATTGGTTCTTGCTTGTGACCAGATGAAACCAGTGCTTAACCACAGAAACTGCCTCAATGATGTACTAAGGTGGACTCATCAGCATTAGAAGCATGGCTATGGAACAAAAGGAACCCACTGTGATGTCCTGAGAAGGTGGTAAGCTCTTGCTTCTGTAAATGCTTCAGAAAGAGCTGTATTCTTCAGAATTAACTCTTCAAACAGGGCTGTAAATATATCCGTCTGCATGCTGAAGAATCCAGTATAGGTTACAAAAGCAAAATAGCAGAGTAATCCTTGTGAAGACTGCTCAGAACCATCACAATACCCTGGGTACTTTTCAGCCATTCAGATTTACTTGTCAGATATTGAAGTTTGCTTCCAGTGCCAACCAGGACATGGTAAATTTTGAGAGGAACCACATGCTTTAAACTACCTCAATGCTGCTGGTGCTTTCCACCTGTCTTCAGTAGAGAAAGTCAGTGGGAGGGACCAGCAGTGTGACATACTGACCTGTACTAGTTATACATGCTTCCATGTATAGCTAATTGCCAATACCAAACCACTATTAGTAACTGCAGGATCAGTTATTTCTTTCTTTTTTTTTTTTTT
>WBMY01005178.1:384033-598010 GCA_013397315.1 Donacobius atricapilla
TTTTGTGTTTTTTTTTTTTTTTAACCACAGAATCACCAGGGTTGGAAGGCACCTCTGGGGATCATCCAGTCCAAAGCCCCTGCCAAGGCAGGGTCACCTAAAGCCGTTTACAGAGGAAGACATCCAGGTGGTTTTTGAATGTTTTCATAGAAGGAGATTCTGTGATTATCCTGGGAAGTCTATTCCAGTGTTCTGCCACCCTCAACATAAAGAAGTTCTTCCTCATGTTGAGCTGGAACTTCTTGTACTTCAGTTTATGGGCACTGCTCCTTGCCCTGTTGCCAGGGTCATGGAAAAAACTGATGGTGATGAGCTCCAGAATTATTTACTCCAGGGATGGAGGTGAGACTGACTGGCTGGTAGTTTCACAGGTCTTCCTTCTTGCATATCTATTATCTTTTTTCATAAAATCTGATTTTTCTTACTGTATTTCAGATAATCTCTTCCTATGTTCTGAAATCCCTCTTGTGAATGCATGTTTATGCTGTTCCCATTTTGGAGATAACACGATATAAGCTCTCAGTAACGATCACAAACACATTTTGGGAAGAGAAAACAACAATTTATTCCTCCACCCTGTCTAATTACACTTAAGTATTCCATTAAGTAACCCTTCATCACTCATTTCTCACCTGGAAGAAAGCCGAGGCAATATCACAGAGATACTCATAGTCCATCTAATTCTTGAGCCTTTCTTCCGTCTGGGAATCTACTTTGTATATACTTAAAACTGAGTCTCTCTTAAACCATTCAGGGAATATAATTCTGGTACATGGGAAAGAATGATGAAAAAATAAAACCTGATGAGAAATCATATTTACACATATGAAAATTAATTTAGAGATATTTAATCAATATGTTCTGATCCAAAAGGAATGGTCTATTGTAATGGAAAGGGTTAGGATCCAGGGCATATTTTCTGTCTTCCTAGTAGAGAAATCCTTGAAACTTGTGCAAGGAAACAGGGAGAACTGGACTTGTGTGTGCATTTGAGAGGCTGTTTTTTCTTTGATTCCTCCTTAACTCCATTAATCCAGTCTCTTTCCCTTTATCTGTCATGATATTGTATCTTTGAAGAGTTCAGTGCCTGAAAGCAGGCAGGTCAACAACTCTTTGGTTGGGTGCTGAATACATACAAATTAAATAAACACCCCAGGAAATTCTAATTCCCAGTGCAAAAGTTTCAAAAAAGCGGAGGCTGTTTCTTGTGCCCAAGATAACACAGAGTGACACATCTTCATCAGACACAGTGACTCATAGCTAGGGGTTGAATTGTTGCGGGGGATTATTTCATCTGTTGGCTGTATCAAGTTAAGAAAGATGGAGGTGCAACTCTGAATGTCTTATTAACTGCCAAAATAATTACATCATGGACAAAAAGGGGAGACGAAAAGTACTTACATCAATTTATACTCTTAGTTTATGTGTTCTGGAAAACCCTGTATCTTGTATTAAAGGCCTCAGGCAAGTTTCATGCTTTACAGTTTGACAGCTTCTGCCCTTCCAGTGTAAAATCTTTATTTAGATAAAATGTACTGATGTTGCTGTTATTTTCTCATTGTCTCATTCAGCTATTTTTTTTTTTTTTTGCTTAAATCTTTCCACAGGATATTTAATCCCATCCATACTTTGTTCACATTTAGAATTTTACAATGAAATATGGCAATCTTAAATGCTGTTTTGTCCATGAATTCATCTTTCTTCAAGGCATAAGTTGTTTCTGGAAGTGGGCTGCTGGTCTGGACATGGGTAAACACAGACACTTATGGAATCAGAATCTAACTAACTGTAAATATTAAAAAAAAAAAAAAATCAGAGGTAGAGAGTGTAATGGTGGCCATCCTCAGTGAAGAAGGTGGAAAAAATATGTGAGCTTGCACTCATCCTAAGATCAGCAATTTCTGTACCATGGTCATCTAGGCTGCATATTTTTTTGTTCTTAACTAATGAAAAATGGTATTGTCAGACCCACAGTATTAGTTGGAAAAAGCTGCCACTGTGGGAGGTAGTGAGAATCCCAGTTCCTGGCAAACTCAAAATCAGAAGGAGACAGGGTGCCAGCACCACCTCCTCACAGCATCCTGCCTCTGTGAGAGGTACAGCACCCAAGCTCAGATGTGAAGCAGAAGCTGGATGCTATTTTCCCTCAGAGAGGGACTGCAGGCTCCTCACTGACTTCTGTACACTGACTTTGCTGTGCATCCCTTGAAATCCTCCCCAGGCTGTCTTTGGTACCTGTCAGTAGCACCTAGCAGGTAGGAAACCCATAAGCAAACACAATTTCCATATAGCTTTGGGTCCATTCAATAGTATTTTTTTCTCTTCCTGACAAATAGTCAAAGTAGCAGCAATTATCTATGAGTGGCTAAATTTGTCCATAACAGCCCTCCCAAAAATCATTAACCCTACAGCAGGGTTTGCTTTGCCATCCACCACTTTTCCCCTTGTAGGAGCAGTGGTTGGGGTATCACTCAGAAAAAACTGGAGGGAAAAATACTTTAAGAAAGAGGTAGGAAGGAGTCTCCTCCTGGGAGACAAAGGTGTGGGAATTTCTGCTGGCAGGAGTGTGAGGCCTCTGCACAGGAAGAGGGGATGAAAGAAAAAACCTGCAAGTCAGCAGATGGGGAAAGCTCAAACTCAAAGGAAGTTGTTTGACTATTTTCAAAAGCAGACACAGTGGGAATTGCAGAAGAGAACAGGCAGGTTTGATATTTTGAGAAAAGGGCTGGAGACTCATTGTGTGCCACCCTGATTTCCTTGTGAACATCTGGAACGACTGTGTCTGCCTCATGATGTCTGAAATTATTTTCTAAGAAGGTCTGATTGCCCTTCACAACACTTATTTTGAGAATCAGCTGCTGTTGTAGCAAAGTACCAGCCATCCCCTTGGCTCCTATATAAAGAGAAGGAAAAAATTGGGTTGAAGATTTAAACCTTTTTTCTCCAGGAATCCTCTCTTTGATCACCAATTTTTTTTACTTCTTTCCTACCTTCCTTTTTCTCTTTATTGTTTCTTCTCTTTCGCCAAGAAAATTCATCACACATCTTAAATGTAGGGAATTCTCTGCACATGCTGCTTTAAATTCTTCTGCTGAATGGAGTTAAATGTTTTGAAGCAGTGACTGACTAATGATACTGCTTTGCCAGGTATGGATCTGCAGGGTGGGAAGACAAGTTGTCAACTGCTAGTGACAGACGTGGGAAAAAGACAACCAAAACCGCCAGAATATTGCAAAGGACAGATATCCCCAGGCCTTTCTTTGTGTTGAAGCAGCAAGTTTTAACTTTGAGGGAATTAGTGATTCTTACCCTGTATGTTTTATATTTAAATCTTCTCTATTTGATGCTCTAAATCTTGAAATTTTACCATCTAAAGTCATTCATGTTCAGTGATGTAATTTTGCATACATCTCTGGGTACAGATAGATAGATAGATAGATACATGTATGTATATGTGCTTATATCTTTTGTGAATAACCACTGTACTGTCCAATCTTTTAAAAAGAAAGTATTGCTGTAACAACAATACTAAAAATTTTGGCATACTGACACCGACCAAGTGTTTGACACTGAAGTGTTAATATCAGAATATTTCTTTGCTGTTGTAATTTGATGTCTGCCTTGCCCATGTCACAGCCAGCCAGTACTGGTATCTGACAGCTGAGGAAAAAACAAGCAACATTCTGCATGTGAGTTTGGTCCCCCCAGGACTATAAGTATGGTTTTACACATGAAAAAAGATACTGCAGGAGGGGCCAAGTCTGATAATCATTTCCCAGCAGAGAGGTCAAAGGGCTGGAGACATTGAAAGAAGGGAAAGGGGATTATTATGGTTGGGTCTGAGAAGAAGAATCAGAATGGCAGATACAAGTCAAATCAATTTTAGTATGAGCTTTCCGAAAAAGCTTTCTAAGTAGCAAGGTCCATGAAAATATGAGCTGTGTTTTGTGGGTTATTGTGTGTCCGAGTCCTTTTGAAATGTAACCGGACAAAGAGCTCGAGTAAGTCCTCTGGAAAACAATCATTTGGCACTAGGAAGGAGTACATTACTTAATAAGATCTTTCTTTGTCTAATTTCTGTGGTTTCATGATTGAAAGAGTCTTCTGCCTGCTAGGCTTACATTCACAGTTGTAAAACTCTGTGTCATAAAATTAATCTGAGACCTGAAGTGAAATTAGGAGTGTATGCAAGTAATGGCAATGATGCAGCAGCAGCAAGTGGCCCTGAAAGGTGAAAAGGAAGCTTTAAGATAGGAAAGTGAAACAAGGTTTTGTAAGAACATATTGGCAAGTTTTTTCTCCCTGCAGCACAGTCAATGCAATCAGTACTCTGCACCTTAGGTTCTTTAAATCCTGTATCCTAAATTCCATGTTCTTACCAACATCCAGACACAGATGAAACTTGGCTCCCTTGAGGAGATTCATTGACCTGATTGGAGCTACTCCTGTGTAATGGCATACCCTTTCTGTCGTAAAGCTGGGAGACCTTGCACAGACATTAATGATACTGCTACAAATCACAGAGATGTGCCCAGTGAGTCACTGGCACAGCAAGCCATCGAGCTCAGGTCTAGTAAATCAACTTTTTCCCTTCAGGAGGAAAATGCTTTGGATGTTTTTGCACAGTGTTTGAAAACTTCCTTTTATTTTCACTGAAATTACAAAAAAAATCAAAAAATCTTAAACATCTACCCTAAAACCTTGCTTTGCAAACACTTGTTTAATCAGCTCTACTGATGTAAGCAATATAGCATATATAGTTAAGAAATTTATGTATATTAAGATATGAGGTCTAATAGAAATAATTTTACACCAATAACCTACAAGCATACAAAATGTATACTAGGAAAGGCGCAAGAGTATAAAAATTGAAACACTGGAGTCAGTCTTTGGGAGATTTTTGCTAGAAATGTAGAAACTTTTATCTGTCTTCTGTATAAGATTATTTGAGACTATAATTTCCACTGATTTTGGCACGTGGCCTCAATACGCTGCTGCCCCAAGGGCTCAAGTGACTTGAGGTATCACAGCGCCAGAAGCGAGTCCGAAACTCAAGTCTAATATTCCCTTGAAGCGTCTTGTTTTCAGCCCAGTAGGACAGCAAAGCCTCCTCTGGATGGTCTCCTCTCCACCTGCCCTCGTGCAGCAGAGGCCTGTTCACACCCCTGAAGCTTTCGTTCTAACAGGTTTTCCTCAGTGGCCTGGGCACGGTACAAACAATTTCACCTGAGGGCAGAGCTATTCCTGATAACCCAAAAAGGTCTGTTTAGCCATGCCTTTATGCTTTCATACAGTCTGTGTGCCTGCCAGACACATGCTCGTCCTTGCTAGGGGACAGGGTGGTTTTGCAATTAGGGCTGTGAAGCACTGTTGATGAACAACTCCCATTGACAGCATGACAGCTGTTCAATAAAACAAAGACAAAATGAGATTTTTCTCACACTTTGCAAGTATGAGGCTTACCTTTTGGAAGCTGGAAACAATAAAAGATGTTGTCACAGTCACCCACTGCCCTGGGCAGCAGCAAGTCAGAAATGAGAGCACTCATCCTGCCAGACCTCCTTTGAAAACAAATTGCACAACAGAGACGATAGCAGTTCTAATGGCAGTAACAACACAGATATTTCTTTGTGCAACTGTAACAATTAAGAAAAGCTTAAGCATTTTCTGCAACACCAGAACTCTTTGAGTCAGCAAGAAAAATGAAAATGGCTCTTCTATGGAAGCCTCTGGAGAGAAACAAAAAAAGAACCTGCAAATGCCACAGCTATTAATGCTTCTGGTTTTTTATTCTCTCTTAATGATGGGTTTTAATCCTCAGAAAGAAGGAGGAGAAGCTTTTACTTTCCATTTTAGCTCAGCCTAAATGATTTTTTTTTTTTTTTTTAAATTTGGATGAGTCAATATGCACTTTTACAATATAAGGAAAGATGCTCCTTGGAAAATCTCAATTTTAGCCAGTTTCCCATAGTAAGTCTGAAATATTTTTTACTGTGCTCCCCCTTCAACTGCCATGATCACCCAATAAAAAGCCAAGATAATTAATTATTCTACCCTATATAAAATTTTTCACAGGAAATAATTATCATTAGAAATAATGAATGTTTCATATTGATGAATTCATTGTTGATCTCTTCCTCCCCACCATTTTTCTTACTAGAGGAGAGAGGTTTGCTTCGCTTATCCACAAACTGTCTTTTCTGCCATAAAATTTGGCCGTACAATTTGCTGTTGGTCTACAGCAGGTATGTTTTCCAGCACAGCAGTATCAACTAAGGTTATTTTTATTTAACCATTGGTTTATATTGTCAGCAGCTTAGCGTAGATTTGGTTACATTGGAATGGAAAGTGTTTTTGCCAGTATAACTTACTTCACTTGGGAACAAGTGTTTTCTATGCCAGTAAAATTAGTTTCTTTTCTCTTCTCCCTGGCCAGTAGAAGCTGCACCCACACAAAGATAGTTTGCCAGGACAGTTATATTGGTAAACTTTTCCTCATGCTGACCTGGTCTCCAAAACATCATTGCATAAATAATAGAGGCAGGTGGGAGCAATCATAAGTGAATGCCAAAATGCAGCTGAGTTCATTCTTATGTCAGAAGCCTTGTGGTGCTGTGGTTCTGTCAAGGGTCAGCTATTTTGGGGCAGGTGGAGAGAATTGCAGAAGGAGATGACACACTTCAGTGTTACTTAAATTCTGCTTTTAGGAATAGCTTTACCATTAAAGCTACTTTGAAAAAGAGTTGGGATAGATTATGGCATTACTCCAGTTCCTAGGTGATCAGCACTAGAAGGTAGAAGAGATGAAACAAAAGGAAAAGGTCTCATGGGAGTAGCTGAAGAGGAGGAGACTTTTTAATTTGAGCCAGGGAAAAGAAGGAGGAAAAGGATCTAAGTGTGGGGTGCTGGCAGAGGGTGAAAGGCGCTTAGGTGGGCTAGGCCAGTTAGAACACCCAGCTCTTTGAACATGTGTCTCTGGGCTGGCTCACTCTGCACACTGGATGAAAATCAAGGCATTGGCTATAATTTAAAAGCAGATGTTGGCTCTGTTCCTGGTGGTCTCCATGGTCTCCAGCACTGCCTCATGATGACTTTCACTGCTGCTTCACTACTGGTCCCAAGGGGTGGACTCCATTAAAGCACTAGTATGTGTCCTTCTTGGAAAAGGAGTTTTTATCTGGAATTTTCTAGTTTCTGCAGTATGGTAGCATCCAAAGTGTATATATTATTTAGTTTTATTTTTTTTTTTTATGCCCAGTTATGTATTAATTTTTGCATGCATTTAATCCATAAGTTTTGGCCATGGGGGTCAATTTTCAAGAGCTGTGTCTGGCATACCAACATATGATCTCTGCTCTGAATCAACTCTTTGGAACTACACCAGTTGTTGACAAATGTTTCTCTGAGCAGCTGTAAGGCACCTGGGTACTGTGATGAATGTCACAGTCTAACCAAACTAAATAATGCCTTTATAGTACATATCAGATAACCCAAGTATCTACTGCTGGTTATGACATTTGTAAACTTATCCACTACTTTACATAAATAATGGCTGCTGTAAATATTTAGATATTGTCCTTCTCTGAATGAAATAATAGAAAGCAAATTGTATACTGGAAATTCAGGAAAAGCATTATAAAAATCAAAAATAGGGGCCATTTGGTAATATGTTTTACTTCCTTATTTAAATTAAAACACTAGATTTAACTAGGTGCTCTTCTCAGGCCTTATACTATTTTCTGGATCTAGGGATATTTCAACCTTAATTATGGTCAACAAAAATCTATTCACAGAGTGTTAGTGTACCACTTTTTACCTTTATATGAAAAAAGATATTATCTTTAATGCAACAATCAAAATTCATCCAGAACAAGCTTGAACTCTTTGCTCTTAATGCCTAGGGTCTGAAAAACATTTTTTGCAACAGATTTCTAGTGCACTCTGTTGAACTCATTTTACAGTTTGACAATGGCATTATGGATTGCTTAATCCTTCCTTTCCTACTAAAGAAAAGTCAAGGCTTGCCTTCCTACTAGATCAGTATTTCTTTTGTCAACAGAGGGTTAATGAATAAAACTGTTTTCAAGGTCAGATTGGCAAGTCAGGCTTATAAAAAAATCACCTCATGCTTCAGCAGTGATAAAACAAGAATTGCAACTCAAGTTTTGCTTCCTTCTCGTAAAACCATCTGATTAAAAATAATGACAGATCACTCTGGCATGCATCAAAGGTTTGAAAGCTAATTCATACTTTTCTATATTATTGCATTAGTCACTAACTTCTTGTCTCTGCAAAATAACATAAGGAAACAAAAAACCCTCAGCAACAAAAGATAAACTGCTATTCATTATCAGGATCAGTTTAGTTATTTTAACAAAAGATTCATAATAGAAAAATATTTTTATCTTTATATATAATTTCCTTTCTATTTTGTTGCTTTTTTGGTTTGATAATTGTGATTATTGTATCCTACTAAGTCCTTATAATTCCTATTAAATTTAGAGTTGGTTCTTGGTTCAAAATAAAATTTTATCAGTTAGACAATACCTGTTAAAGTATCAATTACTGATGGCTTCTGTAGATAGTTTTTCTCTTTGGTCAGTAAGACACTTAAAAGCATTTTAAAATGGCATAGGATGATTAAATTGCATGCTGTGAAAATCTAAGGTTCGGCATTTTTTCCCCCTTTGGAGTACTTGAAATAATGTATCTCTCAGTAGTACTTGAAATTATGCTTAATGGTAAATTTAGTCAGGAACGTGTTTTCACACTGTAGGGCCATTTTTCATTACTGCATCCACGTGCCTAACTGCCTCAGCACAGCAGCAAGTAAACAGCAGTAATGATCCCAGTACCAGCCTTGATAATAATCAGATAAACATGAATGGAGAACTCTCTTCTATTTTTCTTTTTTCTTCTTTTCCCCAGATACTTATTCCAAGCAAATCTGAATTTTTGGTTTGTTTTTTTTTTCTCCAGTCCTCCCCATGAAACATTGCTACTTACACCGCCCAAACAGAGCGCACACAGGTGATAGCCATATTTTGATATCAAAATATTTAAGGAATGAAGATTTCACTTTCATCAGTGAAATTGAGAGGTTGCTTTGTTGTTCTGTTTTTTGAAGCCACATTCACCATTGTGTCAGCTGATCCACATACTAATGTAGTAATGTTGCAATCAGTATAAAAACCAGAAATAACCTCACAGCTCAGCAATAAAAACTTGAAGAAGTGAGGAGAAATCACATTGATTTCAAATTTTATGAATTGAAAAAATGGGACATTTTTTCAAGAAAGTAGTGAGACAAAATTAATTTTGATTTAAATAAAAGAGCTGAATTTGAAATACATGTAACACCCTTAGGTGCCTTCCTATTGTTATTATCCTTTGTCAAAACCTTCTGACGCCAAAAGTGCTCAGTAGTGAAGAACCTCCATTGCTCCTGCTTGTTTTATTGCGTATAAGAGTCTGCTTTTTTGTAAGCAAGCATTCAAATGATGCAGAACTTTAAATAACATTCCTCAAACCATAATTCTCCCTAGAAGTTAATGGAGACTTGTCACTTTCTTCTCTCTTCTCTCCATTGAAAGCTAATGGTACAGATAAATCATAAGCATATTTGAAGCACACCATACAGTTTTGTCTCATTCTGCTCTTAGCATGGTATAATAAGATGCATCTGAGGAAAATGGCATGCCTTGAGCAGTTAGGGATGAATCTGGTCATCTGCCATTTTCCAGATAAATTTAGATTACAATAAGGATTTGAGAGTACAAAATACTGTGAATAGTAAGGGATAAATACTTGAGAATGGTAACTAAATCCTGCATTTTGGAATTATCACTGTGACCAACTGCCCATGAAATGTTTCTCATTTTAATGTATAGTGTGTCTGCATATAATTCTAGATCTGTATTTATATCTGCAGCCATATGCTGTCAGATTACCGGCTCCTGTTCCAACAGATTACTGGAGCTGCAGTTGCCAAAGCAAACAGAGTTCTTTTTTTTCTCAAAAGCATCAAACACATAACACATGACGCACTTCATTCTTTCTTATGTGATAACTATTAAAATAACAATGTGTAAATGAGCAGCAAAGTTAAAAACAGAGGAGAAGGTAAGAGTCCTACATTTGTTACTGGCTGCTAATCAGAACAGCTGTTTGGGGAGCTCTTCTCAGAGAAAGCAAGAGGCACAGGTGCACACTTGGCCATAAGTCAGTATATTTTCCTGCACCCTGATTAATCTGGAGAATGCCATTGCTCTCCTTTGATTGGTTAGTGGCAGAGACTGTAAGAAAGTTTTCTGTAAATCACTGGAGATTAACATCTTGCAATCTGAGGACCACTGGGGTATGGCCTGTTGGTTTTATTCATTTTGCTGTGGTTTACTCATTGGAGTGGGATTCCAGGGCCAGAACTTAATTCTTGAAGGACAAATTTTTGGTTTATTCAGAAATTTAACAAGTTCAGAGATTAATTGTTAGGCAGGAGATACCAACAGGCTCATTGATAGTACCATTGGTATACCACTAAACAAAGGTCCAGAAAGATGAGTGCCTTATCTCATTGAAATCTTGTGCTCATCTGCTAATTTGACAGCAAGCCTTTTTCAGTGGAGCAAATCTATACATATTTTTCAGCCAAGAGTTATGAGTGGGAGTTTTGCCTGATTTCAGTGACTTAGTAATCTCTCTTTTGGCTGACAATGAAGCAATATGAATATTTTTTAACAAATACTTGTCTGGCAGGGGCTTCTTTATATTGCACTGTATGAAAATGTTTAAGGATAAATTAGGCAGCATTTTCAGATCAACACGCTACTTGTAGACTTGCCTAAGTTTTCAAGAAAAAGTATGATCATGTCCATTTACCTGTATACCCTTTGACACCTGATAGATGCTTGTATTTGTCAGCTAGAATTCAGCATAGAATGCAACAAATTGTAACAAAAAAAGAGTAAAACCTACTCATCACTGTAATTGTCAATCTGTTTCTGGGGTAAAATTGATCTGTGTTAGTTTTAAGGATATAAAAATTGGAGATCTCCTTCAGCATAGATCTCTAGATGCTTTAGGTTGTAGTAACTCAACAGGCTTTAATATGGACTATAGGAACTAAAACACTGCAGTGGCCCCTGTCACAAATTGTTACCAGCATTTCACAGCTGAACACCAAACTCGATACTTCCTTCTGTTTTTCAGAATATTTGCAGTAGGTGATTTCCTACTGAAGAACAAAATAAAGATCAGTACAGTAAATCTCAAAGGTTGTGCCATTCTGTGAATGCTACTGGACCCTGAAAAGAGATGATTGATATCTTCCAGGGCAGATATGGAATTGAGGCTTCTAATTTTGTAATGTTCTCACCTTCTGGCACTTTTCATGTGGAATAAGGAAGCATGAAACACTCTGTTTGTGCCTGTTCAACAGAATGAAGTCCAGGAAAGCATTCATTAGTGAGAAGGTGTCCCTTGCTTCTAGAATCATACAATGGTTTGAGTTTAAAGGTCGTCTAGTCCAATCTCCCTGCAATAAGTAGGGACATCCTTGAGTAGATCAGGTTGATTACAGCCTCATCCAACCTGACCTTGAATGTTTCCCAGGATGGAGCATTTGCCACCTCTCCAGGCAACCTATGCCAGTGTTTCATCACACTCAATGTAAAAAACTTCTTCCTTGTATGAATTTTAAATTGACCCTACCTTAGTTTAGAATCATTATCCATTGTCCTGTTGCAACAGGCCCTGTCAAAAAGTTCTATTTTTCTTGTAGCCCCCTTAAAGGTCGCAGTCAGGTGTCCCCAGAGCCTGCTCTTTGCCAGGCTGAATAAAAGTGTGTGCTTCCCTTTTCCTTTTCTGGGTCAGGGCAGCAGAAGAGGAAGAGCAGCGTTTTGAAGAACACTCATCTCAGCTGTGCATGCACCGGCCGTGTTCCTAGGACAAGGTTCTTTCACATGCTCTGAGTGGTGTAAAACATAGAGGTCTAACCTAATGCGGTCCTGTAGCTCCTTCTATAGTTGCTAAAGAGAGAGGGACTGCTCCAGCTGCTCTCCACACTGCCACAACCGTGTCTTGCAGTCATTCACACTGTAGTAATCTGACTTGTCCTCTGGAAGTGGCTGATCTTTCTTCCTCAGCCTGTAGACATAAAAAGGATTCCTGTTTTGTCCAGGGAACTTTAAGGGATTAAAGCTGGCTCAAGCGAACTCTGGAGTTTGTTAGTGGAATCTGAGTTGTCCAACAGAAAGGTTTTCCAGCTGAAGTTCTGTATAATTATCATATCCTGCAGTGTAGAGCTATGTCTCTACTTTCTGTTAATTGCACTGAATAAACAGCAACAAAACCTTTGCCTTGGCAGGCCTGTATTTTCCCCATCCTGTTATGGTAATATTTTCAGCTGTGTATCTGGAAGTTTGTAAGGCATTCAGATAATTTCAATGTTCACATGCAGGAATTCACTACTAGGTTTACTCTCATTTATTTCCCAGTTGATATAATGCACAAATGTTACTAAATCAGGTTATAGGCACAGTCAGGGAAACAGCATTGTTCAGGCAGTATATGTACACACTTGACAAAGAAAGGGCCCTTGGCAGACAGAAAGAAGAAGAAAATCTATGATATTTATTGTTAGCTGCTCAGATGTAATTAAAGTTGATGTTTTGATAGTATTAAATAATGAGCTGTGTTGATGTAAGAAGGTGCCATAATTCAAACTTAATTGAGTGTCTCTAGGTTTCTTGTGCCAACTGAGTCCCCAAAGTATTTTAATATTAGGGGAATGATTGTAGAATGTGACTCAACTGTTAACTTAAATGCAATTCACACAATGATTTTGAGAACTTTTGTTCTCATTTGGGTTTAAACTGAAATTTTCCTGATCTCCCTAGCAAATCCATTTGACTTGCTAGATTACAAACAAACAATTCTCTGTGTTGAAAGTTCCTCTAAGTAGCCTCCAAAAGTTTGATCTTCAAGTTGCAGGTTTTCAGTGGTATCAAATCAACTAAAATGACAACAGCAGCAACAGATATTTATAGAGAAAGCAGGCTTTCATCTTCTGTCCTGCCTGATGCCCCACTGACCAGCTCATGCTGTTTTGGTGCAGTGGCCAGAGCTCCACTGAAGTCCTGTTCTGCCTGTCTCACATACAGAGTAAAAGCTCTCTGCTAATATTTTTTTTTAAAGCAGACCATTTAAAAGGTTGCTTCTGTGTCTCCAGGTCTTGTCCTTACAGGTCCAGAGAGGATTGCTCTTAGTGCTTTGTGCAAAAATAGCCTCAGGTTTTATTGGAGATTACCACTAAGATAAAGGAGCCGCAACAGGTCTTTAATTGTCTGTCTTGCTCCTTCTAGTAATTTTCACTGGAATAAGAAGCAGCTGGTAAAGTCCATGAAAAGAAAACCCATCAATCTTTTTTAACATTAAAAAAATCCAACAGTTTTGGGTCTTTTGATGGCAAGAGAAACATATTCTCTCTTCAGGTGGCATTGTGGCTCTTAATAGGAGAGTATCTACTTTTCTACCACCTCTAAACCTGTCTTTTCTGCAACCATTAGTTAATCACAGTAAAGGTTTATTGCTACAAGCCTTTTTGCAGCTCCCACAGGACATTTTAAACTGGAGACCTCTTACTGCCCTGCCTTACTTTTTTTTCAGACATACTTTTTGGGTTTTTTCACTTATAAGTGCATAACCCTGAATGAATTGTTGTCAGCTTGTTTACAGGATCCTTTTAAATGCTTTCCTTATTGCTAGGAGCACATCTTTCTTTTCCTTTGTTCAGTTTTTTCCCTTGACAACTGAAAACAATAACAAAAACTGCCCAAGAGCTATTTTAATTCTTTATAGTTATTATAATTGCAGTTTTCATGGGATTTCTCTGCTGTTCTTTGGAAGCAGACAGTAGTTTCCATATTGAAACAAGTGTGTGCTACACAATAAAAGAGTGCGAAATAGAATTGTGATAACCTATAACTTGGGTGTTTATCAAAAGATATCATTTTATTGCATTCAAATCAATAACCTGCAGCAATGGTTATGGCCTCCTATTGAGAACTTAATTTCCACTTAAATTCACAGTACCAACCACAAGATAATATTCATCCAGAGTACAAAGAGATTGATACCTACTGAATTTTTTGATTGACTAATATCTATCATGCTTTTCTAACATATGCAGGCTTTTTAAATCTAAGTACTTTCAATAAGTCTTTCTAGAGATCACCCTGCTTGTTTGAACTGCTGAATACCTTTCAAAAGATAGCTAGTAGCAAAAAGAATTAAAATTTCACACATGGCCTATTGTGTAATGTTTTGGTAGAAGTATTAAGAATGGAAGAGGACTCGTTATAGTTAGAGGGGACTGAATTTGAGAAAGAAATTCAGAAGAATAACTCAGTAGATTTACTGAGATGTCAGTTTTGGGTTTCTTGGTCTCTAGCTTAGAGAATCCTAGCAAAAATACTTTAATTCATGTCACTGTACTATAATAGAAATTAATTATTTCTAGCAACATCTTAATATAGCAACTATTAACAGGTAGCTTTTTAACAAGGTGGCTCTTCCTGGAAAAGCAAAGTTATAACCATCAATAATTCAGCCTTTTTTTTTTTCATAACAGTTGTCAGCACAAGAGACTAAACAATGATTCTCTTATTTATGAAGGCTAGTACCACAGTAAAAACCAAAAGAGGTGAATATACCTGTTTTACTATAGGACTAGTTGCTACCCCCATTGCCCAAATCAAAAGAGGATGTCTGCACTTGTCTTCAGTTATACCACTCTGTAGTATTCTACTTTGCTGTTCCATGGCTGCTACTCAGGAAAATTTGCTGTTCATTAGAAAGGCCAGCAAAACTTGGCCTCAGTGACTGACACACTGTTATGAAATGCATTTTTAGAGGAGCCTCTAGTAACCTCTGAACTGGCCCTGATTTATTTACAGGTGTGGGACTGCGTTCATCAAAGCCAGGGCTAGCCCCATTTGATGCATAGGAATGGTTCCATATGCTTATTTTAGTTGGTTGTTCTGTGAAGTACATAAGCACAGAGATTTCATCCTCTTCTTTTGTAGGACATGGGAAAATCACCTTTATTTCAGTGGTGCAACAAGAGCATGTTGACATTTGTGCAATTGATCACTCACAACTCTGGAGTTGGTCATCTTGCTGAGCAGTGAATTTGAGTTCCAGTCCCACATCCTCTAAAATTACCTGGGAGTATTCCCGCAGGCACTGAGGGCATAGAATCAATCACTGTTACTATAATTAATGGTAGAAGATGCATTTAGTTCTGTGGGAACATGGAATTGTTTAAATGCTGATAAGTGCCACAGGCTAAATACCAATACAGGCACAATTCATTTTAAATATTACATCTTGAACAACAAAAAAATATTGCTCTCTGAGCATTTTTATAATTGATATTTTATTTAAGTGAGCTTTTATGGCTATTCTGGAAAAAAAAGAAAAAAAAACCAAACCAAAACCTTGGCCATACATAATTTATGGGTTTTGTGTAGACGTTTTCATATACTTCTGGAAGACAGACACTTTCAAAGTGGGTGGTGGAAGAGATTTAATTGAGCATGGCAGGAAAACACTAAAAGCAGAGAATACCAGATAAGCAGTAAATTATGTGGATAAGAAATGTACATTTCTTCCAGATTCACTCAACGACTGTGCAATTTTTAGTTGATAAATTGAGTTTGAGCTAAGTATCTTCCAAGTGAAAAGAGTAAGCCTCTCTGGCTTGAGCTCAAATTGTAGGCTCCTTGCCTGGGACAGTAATATCATATCCTTTGTGGTTCAGGCATGGGGGAGAAGATGCAGGAAACTGATCTCTACATATGTTTTTGTTCTGTGCAGGAGACTGTTCCCCACAGTGTTGGCTGGAAACAGCCTATAGGCTGGGGCTTCTGGGGAGTTCATATAGGTTTCTGATTCAGTGTTCCTGCTCCAGATGGCCAGAGTGGTTGAGTGACTGAGCTTTAGCTTGGATCCATGAATAGTCTCCAAAGGACATTATATTGTCTGGCCATCCCAGAATCCTTGGCACATGGACATTTTACTCTTCTCTCCCAGAGCACCCTCTGGACATTAGGAGGGGACAGTTTTATCACTGATGTGCTGGAGACTCTTCCATGTGAGGAACTGAAGTTATCCTTGGAAGCTGGAACCCTCACTACTAAATACCAGATCGCCTCTAGAGTTACAATAGAGAGCTGCTTTCAACAGACACATTTTTAGTTGTTCTTTCCAAGTGTGGTGAAATTATGCTATGCAGAAGCATTACTTAATCAGGTTTGATTGCAGCCACAGCACAATTTAGTCTCTTTTATATACTGCCGACTAGTCTAGGCTTCTAGCTCACACAATATTAATGCAATACAGATTAAAGGAATATTGTTGGAAAATACTGAAAGAGAGCCTTGTTTATGTTCCACTCCTACTAAAACTGAAATTAAAATGTCTATTCTTCATCTACTGAATAGTCACTTCAATAGCATTCATTTAAAATTGCCTAAAAACTCGTAGATTGACATTCTGCAATTGTAGGTTATAGAGAAAGGATTTGAATTATGCTATTTTCCTGAACTGAGAAACAACTGCATAAAATTTCTCTTAGGAGAGAAAGAAAAGGAGTTAATACATCCCCTTGGTTGTTCTTATGAGTCTTGTTCTCTTTCTATGAACATTCTCAGAACCAAGGTAAGAGAATCAGTGAATCTGATTTAAATCCAGAGTCTACTCATGAGAAACTGATTCTGAATTCTGAACAGCAAATACCCATACAGGGAACATGATTCTGCAAGAAAAGAGCCCTCTTTCCCAGTTCATGTTGCTCTGTGAGACAGACTCTATATTTATGCTTATCTCTTTGCCAGAACAAACATTGAAATAGTTTCATTCAGTCTTCCAGGTCTTTGGCCTAGGAGAATGAATATAGTTTCCATAGAAATCAATGTGTTTGAATTATACTCAGTCTGACTTTCCCAAAACTAATATTGCATGAAAGTACAGAGGAGCTTCTTTGGGGAAAAAAAGACACCATAACAGAATTTTTTAAGAGGTACAAACAAAAGTAAAACCAATCTGTGGATTTTTGGGTTTTGCTTTGTTTAGATGATGATGATGATGATGATGATGATGATTATTTTAGGGCAGACAATTACTATGTATAACTTTCTAAAGAGTAAAAATCCCCTTAATTAGGTAATTTTAAAAATAGATGTCATTAATTTTATGAACAGGATCAAACATGCCTCAGAACAGAGTCTGTTGATTCAGGATAAACAGATAACATTAGTATCTAATATATTTCTCATAACTCTGACTTGATTGCTAATAAATTAAACTAATATCCCAAAGTGGAGTCTGCTTTGCCTAAGACAGTCACTGGTGACTGATCTCTCCCTGCCATTATCTTGACCCATGAGCATTTAATTATGTTTTTTCTTCCCTGCCCAGCTGAGGAGGGCAGTGATAGAGAAGCTTTGGTGGAAATGTGGTGTCCACGCAGGATTAACAAAAAATATTTGTAAATTTTTCCACTTTGTTTTCAATTCCACCCTATTATTTCTGCACTCAACCAAGCTTTTCTGATTTTCAGTTACATACCTAAAAAACCCCACATAAGATCGAAAGTGTACAGATCTCTTTATTTGTAAGTAGAAGGACACATCTGAGAAGAGTGATTCAGAAGAGGTGTCCATCAGTTTAATAGAGATTTTTTCACCTATTCCAATAGTTCATTTACTCTCTGCTTGTATTCTGGTTTTCCCTGTTCTGTAGTATTCAGTGTATGCATGAAGTCAGTATTTCCTTCTCTTTAATCCTCTTATCTTAGCAAATATTATCTAGCTTGCACAATATTCTCATTAATAGATAGGGTGTTAAAATAAACCTTCCAGTTTCCCAGTGTCATTAGACATTCCAGATTTTTTTCTCAGATTTTTACTAACTCTATTTCTTCTTTCAGTTAATTCAATCTTCAGCTGGTGTTAGCCAGTATAAACTGATGAAGCTTTACAAATTTATGCAGTTGAATTTTTAGTTTATGATTTGAATAGATTACATTTAATGGTAACCTATAAAATCAGTTGCCTATGCATCTGAAAATTAATGCACACAGAGTGTGGATTGAATTATCCCTACCTGTGCTGGTAGGAAAGGGGTAAGCAGGATAAACACACATACAGCTAATCCTAGTGAAGACCCATAGAGAAATAGAGAGTAATAGAGAATCATGGGTATAAAGTTGTCATGGAAAATATAGACTAAATAATTCAATTTCACAGCAGAAATTGTGCACATACCTATTCTTAAGGCATAATACAGTGTCACTTTCTCTTGCTTTCTTGAACCAGATGTTTGCCCATTCTTTCTTGTTCGAGGTCTTCAAAACTAACTGAACACTGATTAGATTCTTTACCCTGGCTCAGTACCTCTTTTAGATTCATCCTTTTGGTGCAATTAAATGATTATGGATTTCTCATGGCTTTTATCCATGTTTAATTGCTATTTCCTCTTCCCTGCTCTTGCTGAGATCTGGAGAAATGTAATGAACCCTCTTACTGCCTTTTTCACCTCTGTATTCACCACTCAGAACCTACAGAAAAGAGAGCAACAATCTAAAGACAAAAGCCTATGTAGTTTTAAAATTTCATTCGGGGCAGGTTATTGTTTGTGACTTCACTTGCTATTTCCATTTTATAATAAAGAAAGACTTGCCATTGAAAATGCACCAGCATGTGGGAAACTAGGCTAAGTCAGGACCAAGTCACTCACTAATTTCAGCTCATCTCCAAGCTTTTCAGCCCCACTATATTTTTGAAATTCTGCTTTCCAAAAGATCATGAGAAGTGAAGTTGACTGGCAAAGTCAAGTGCAACAGTTCCTATTTGTCAGAAATATTAGAATAAAGTAGAATAGATTAGAATTTAAAAGTTCAGTTGGAAGGGACCTGCAATGATCATCTCGTCCAACTGCCTGACAGCTTCAGGGCTGACCAACAACTACAGCATGTTACTAAGGGTAAATTCAAATTCCTCTTAAACGCTGAGAGGCTCAGTCACCTCTCAAGCACCCACCACCTCTCAAGCAAGCCAGTTCCAATGATCCTCTTGGAAAAGAAATATTTCCTAATGTCCAGCCTAAACCGTCCTGACAGAACGTTGAACCATTTCCATGTGTCCTGTCATTAGGTACCAGAGAAAAATGTTCAGCACCTCCCTCTCTACTTCTCCTTCTCAGGAAGCTGTAGAGCGAAATGAGGTCTTTCCTCATCCTCCTTTTCTTTAGACTAGACCAACCCAGAGTCCTCCACCACTCCTCACGGCAGCTGCTATTAGTCATTAGGGATTTTAATTAATACAGTCTTTGTTCATAATGAAGCACAAAAATAAAAATAAATATTACCAGTGAAAGGAAAGCTAACGTTGATCGAAATTGTTATTTAATGCACAGATGAATGAAGAACATTCTTATAACTTGAGATTAAAAACTGTTACCTATTGCTGTAATACTGCAGAGTAATACATATAGTATTACAATACATGTAGTGCCTGCTTCAAAAAGAGAGAGAAAGAGACTTAACAGTTTTGTGGGCACAATTTATTACAGGCACAAATGCTAATATTTTGATGGTAGTAAAATAAAATAAAAATAAATTAAAAAAAAACAAGCAGTAAAAGGTTTAGAAGTTAAACATTTGAACCTGCAATTTAGTGCAGAGATTTAAATGTGGATTCATATTTATTTTCATTCACAAGGCTACATGCCCTCAAACATCAATTGTTAACTTGTTTATTAAAGATTTTGGTAATTTAGACAGTCTCCCCACAAATTGATGTAAGCCTGTATTGTTCTGTGGCACAGCAACAGAAAATGTTGCATCAGATTATTATAAATGGTGCTCTTTAATTGTTTTTTTCTAAAACAAGGCCTTACCAAACTATTTTCGAAATAGGAAGTGTCCAATCTCACCAGTTTAGCAGTTACAGAAATGTACTTATCAAGGTTTGCATAGCTGAACCAATATCAGGCATGTTCATGTGCACATCAGTCCTTCAATGTACATCCATTCCTCAATCTACGTCTGTACTTGTATTCACAGCTGTATAATTATTGTCAGCTGTACCAAGAAAGGGGACAATTACATCCCAAGTGGAAATTACAAGTATGTTAGTGCAAGGCTTTCTCTTTTTTTTGGTTAAATACTTCAACACATCACTGATGTCAGAGGCACCAGTGCAACAACACAGCAAACCTGACCAGCAAATATCACCTGCATCCTTGAATCCTCATGTAGCACCACGTGGGACAAGGTCGGTGCTGAGAACAAGGATTATACAATTAGCTTTATAAAAGAAGGTCGAGAGCATGCAGATGGAGGGATCAGTAAGACAGATGTATGAATTTACAGTGATTAAGTATACTCCACCCACACCTAATTGACATTTAGTTACACACCACCTTGGCATCTTCATGGAGAGGAAGTGAAGGTAAGGAAATTACATGCTCTGTCATGTTGTTTTCCTGAACCACTTCAGGGAGACCTGCCAAAGGAAAGAATGGCTGGTCCTGGTGGAGGGGGTGGCATTGGAGGATGAAGACTAAGTGCAGTGGATGAGTAGAAGTTATAAGTATGCATATTCAAATGTATACATATGCATGTGCAAATATGTTCCAAATACCTGATATGATGAGATGATCACATTCACCTTTACTCAGATCTATCTGATTAAGACTTGACTTATAAGAAACCAAATGCAAGTATAGAGTGTGATCTATGAAACATGCTGATATCCAGGATTTCCCCTGGAATACACAATGTTGGGTGTCCCTTTCATACATTAAGATTTTGCATGCAAGGGGAGGCCTATGTGACATGATGGGAATCCTAACACTTGTAAGTCTTTCAAATTATTGGTTCAAACCAGTATTTCCACAAGCATTTACATTTTTTTTGTAACTGAGGCTCATTTGTGCTCACTAAGGACACCCATCCTCTCCTGACTCTGGAACATCAAAGGAGAGCTGGCAATGAGATGGTGGCGAGCAGAGCTGTAACTGATTGTTTCAAATTGAGGGTAGCAATAATGGTGAGGTGTAAGGACTGGTAGCTATCCTGAAATGCACTCAGTCCCTAGGAGGTTGGCAGGATGTACCCCGAACAGCTGGACTCAAGGGCACCCACTGGAGCTCTCTGTTCAGGGAGGTCTTGAGCAGGTTAGACAGACTGAGTCATGTGTTTATTTAATGCATACCTGGTACCATATTCCCTGCTGCCCTATAATCATTGCGGTGCAGAGCTCAAGGAGCAGCTTCTGTCACACTGTGGGAGTGGAGTCTGAACATTGCTGTGGTGTTCAGGTGGGGATGAGGGGACACTGAGAACTGCAGTGTCAGAAGTCCAGGCAGCAAAGCAGGCAGCCCCCAAAGCAAAAATTGAATGAAAAAAGGCAAAGTAGCTGCAGAAATTAATGAAAATCCAGCTTGAAATTCACTCCAAAAGCACAGAAGTCAGTGCCTTAGCAGTTGGCTGTTTCCTTGCAGGATATGAGCCCTAAACAAGATGCTGCATTCTGCAAAGTTTTCACTAGTTCCAACTAACAGTATGGCTGCTTTAGGGCTGGTGGAAATGAAAGAGCAGGTGGGCAAGTGGATAATAAGTGTTTCTGGAAAAAAATATCAATTTTTTTTTTTAGGACATTTGCTCTTGATTGTTTACCAGGTCACACTTTGGAAAACATTTCCAATTCATTTTTCCAGGTGTGCAGTATCTTATAAGTTGGTGTAAGATCTCTGGATTCCCAAAGTGTTATCCATTTGGATGTGTGTGTTTGGTGTCTTAACTGAAATGCTTTTAACTGCAGTACTGTGGAGGAAAAAATTAAAATCAGTGTTTCTCTTAGGAAAAAAAAAAATATGGACCAATAATCAACATCACTCAAAGTTTTGAATTTCACTTTCTCTGAATAAACACAGAAAAGGTTCTATGAAGACAGCTAATCAGACGCTGATTCATCCATACATTCACAGGTTCCTTCTTCTCCTGAACATCACTGATTAAAAGAGAAGAGATATAATACAGATATGATGGATTGGAGGTGTTAGAATGAAGTTCTTTGAAAACTCATTATTTCTTTTGATCTGTTTAAGAGCATTCTGCAAGTACTGCTTTTTTTTTTTTTTAAACAGCACATCCAGTGCTCAAGTAGTAATCCAAATAATTGTGATGAAAATTGTGGACCCAGATTTTCCTTTTCAGGATCAGTTCAGGGGTCTTGGTTAAAGCATATGTGATGCACTGACTTCCATAAGGTTCTCAATATGATTTTTCTGTTAGCAATGACAGCAATATTCAGTGTCCTTTTATTGGATTTGTCAATGGCAGGAATAGGTAGCAGTTCTGAACACAGAGGAAACCTTTAATGTCCAAATTATAAGTTTTATTAAAAAGCCCTTCCACTCAATTGACCAGCCCAGTCTCTTTCACCCCTTTTTAATATATCCATGGCAGTGTAAATTTCCTATTTGGTTCAGTTGCTTCTGGGTGAGCTGAGCATCACTGAAAATGCTAAAATCTGTCATTGCATTTTCCATAGACTGAACTTTCCAGATAAGCACTCAATTCACAGCAAGCTTAATGACAGTTGGCCCAAATCCTTAAGATTTCTTGAAAGGGAAGCTGTGATACCTCAGCACGTTAGTCCTCTTCCACTCTCAGATTTGTTTTCTAGCAAGTTACTGAATTGCTTCAGGAACTTACTGTGGTGCTTTTGGACATGGGGCTGTGCAATTCAGAGGGCAAAGAATTGTTGACAGAACCCCAGAAATCACAGGTGGTTTGGAAAAAATCTTTGGCTCTGATAATGACAGAGGGAGATCTTTATTTCAAATCATATATATAAAATGCCACGGTATCGTTACCAGATTATTCACCAGAAATAATAAAGTAAGATTATATATAACCTTGAGAGAAAGGAGGAACAGCAACATGCTATGTATCAGCCTGTCACTGATGCTAGAAGGAGTACTGCTATCTAATAACCACAGGGCTGAATTCAGGCATGATGTGTAAGGCCATGTTGGGTTAACCTGCTTTTAACACCTGACAGCTCTTCTTTCTTACTCTCTGGAAACACTTGTATAACTTGTCATGCCAGTGAAGTCATACTGAATTGAGCAAACTAGTTGAAAACAAATATTCAGAGAAACATATTTGTCATTACACTGAAGCTGACAGCTGTAGCAATTTTCTTTGAGCAGACACACACAGCTTGAAAAGGAGGGAAGGTTGTGTGGATTTCTAATTGCAGAGTTCTGTTGCAAAGGCCATAGAAAATGGGCCTCTGATCTTAAGAAGTATTAGGAAACAATCAAAACCAGGTGGTTTGTTTGCATTTAATATTCATGAATCATTAGCCATTTCTAAGAGAATTAGGGATGAAGCTATTCAGAATTTTCAAGAGGAAGCAGAAACTATTGTAAGATTCATAGTAGGATAGAGCTAGCATGATAAAAAAGTGTCACTACAAATAGTATAGGAAAAAAATCATTACAATCAGTAGCAGAAGTAGAAGGACATGTTCATTTTCATTATAATTTAACTGATCATTGTGACACTGACGGCAGTATTAAAGGTCACTTACTGGATTAAGAGTTATTCTGATTTTCTTGTATGATTTCACACTAAAAGTTCACACCATTAAACACATTACCAAATGGTAACTATCTATATAGGCACCTTCAAGTTCACATGAGGCAAATCAAATTTACCTAGCATATGGTGAAGATATTCTGAACTAAGTCATATGACCTTGGATTTGCTCTTTTAAGAGTCACCTTGAACTATCACCACAGCTCAGATGATTCAAGATGACTGGCTATTCAGCAGTATAACTTGTGCTGTTACTGTGCCGTTAATGGCTAAACAGTGACATTAAAATACTTTGCTGATTTTTTTTTTATCTGAGTGTTATTGAAAACATAATGAAGATCCATACTTACTCTGTCATCAGAAACTATTTTTAAAGTATATTTTTAATTATAATTAAAATGCATGTATATAAAATCTCTTTGATAATCAATAAATAGCTTTCTTTTATTCATGATACTTGAATATGTATGGTCTCAGTTTCCTTTAAACTACAGTTATTATGAAGACCTTTTACTCCTCAGAACTTACTAGAGATTCCACCAATATATATTTTAGAAATGTCTTGTTTCTCTTCACCTCTAAATTCACCCAGAGATTTAGCATAATTTCTTTTCTCTTGCTCCTTGCTAAAGCTGTCCCATTTTGACTTCCAGTGCAGTGATACTGCCATTCCACCCTTTTAGTAAGACTTTTATTCAGTTGTCTTGCAGAAACAGCCTTGTTTTGACAATGTCACTGCAGGTAATGCACTTGCAAAGTCATTTTCTTCTGTAGCTTCTACATTTGTCTGCTGTTTCTTCTCCCTATTACTAACTCTCCAATTCTCCTTTAGGGGATATGCATCATTCTCTCTTTGTTGCACAGTGCACTGCCAGTATAGCCTCCCTGGGGAAAATCAACCTATGCTAAATTTTCACCTTCCATTTTCCTGCTGAGGAATGAAAAGCCTGCCTTTCCAATCAAGTATCCTGACTTGTCATCACGATGCTCCCTCAACCTGTCTGCTCTAACATAAAATTTAGCAAGACAAAACTGAGCTTCTAGCTCAGACACCAGGGATGGATATATTTTGTTCCCCATTGTGAAATATCTTGGAAGATACTGGACTCGCTCCATCCAACAGGTGACAGCTTTTGGGCTGAAGCTTTAGCGCTGCAATTGAAATCTGAGAGGATGCCTTCTGTGTTGTTGGGATCCTGGGCTGAACTCTATGCCTGCTCTTCCTCCACAAAGATGTCAGAGGTGCTACAGCTGATGTTTATCAGATCACAGGAGCTGTATCCCAACTAGAGAAAAATGTGGAGTAACAGCAATTTGGGAGAAAAATCACAATTTTCTGTACAGCAATCAGAAGTTTTTTATCTTCTGCAGTGTTGATTGGGGTAACAGTTTCATCCTCACTTCTCCACACACAGATAACTCCCTCATTTCCCAGAGTCACTTAGTTCTCTTACTTAGCATCTTCATCCCATAATCAGTAGTTTCACATATTCAGGCTGACTGTGAAAATTTAAGGGTCTTCTATTTGTGAATTTAAGTCTCTGAATTCTTTGTGTTCTGGTTAACCATGCTGTCCTGTGGGCATGACATGCGCTCCCTACCAGACCTGTGAGCCCCTCCTCTCAACTATCCCCTTCAGGACAACCTGCACCATACATTCTCTCCAAACTCACGTTGTTCAACAGGAGCACAGACTAAGTATTGCTATATTTTTTTTTCTAGTTGTTTGTTTTTTTTTTTCTTTTACCCATCAAATACTGGTTGGATATGAGTGAAGAAAATGCAGGTGTGGAGACTAAGGAAGAATGGGTATGTTGAATAAGAAACTCTTCTTAATATATAGCCAGTGTTTATACTCAATCTGCTTTTAATATATTTAATACTAAATTTTCAAGTCATTAGCAGAAGTTATGATGATTAGTTCAGGTCTGCCATGTAAAATGTTTGTACTACAAACATTCAGTGACTGACAGTAGAATAAATCCATTACAAAAAATCAATATTTTTTTTCTCAGTCATCATTATAGTGTTATTTTTTGTGTTTTCTCTTTGTGTTAAATTCAGTGAATTAAATTTCAAAAAATCCCTGAAAATATTTTTCCCCACAAATACAAAGCTAATGTAGTTTGCACTAAATTGAATAATGCTGGATTAAAAGAAAGAAGAAAGACAACAGTAAAAACAAGCTGCAAATGAATAGATCATTATGATGGCATATTCATCTAACATTATCTTTACACAATCTGTCAGCTTTCAGTTTGATGCTTCTTCCAGATGTTTCAAGCTCACAGAACATAAAACTTCTGTAAAATCTAAATTAAGACAGCAATATGTGACATATTAGCTTTGTTAAATTATTTCTTGTTCACAGGATGGTTTCTGGAATTGTGAGGATTAGTCCTTCACATTGAACATCAAAGAGTCTGACACAGACAGAGAAGATAAACTCTGACCCTTGTGAGCTTGTTCACGTCACATCTATCCATTTAAATTCCAGTTAGGTTGGTCAGAAGCAACAGAGAAAAGCTTTAAATTGCATTATTAACAATAGGTTAAATCTTAGACTGCTGATTAAATCAATTTCTCTCAGATAAAATCATAATAGGCCTTGGCTGTATTTGTCTGACAGGAAACATGTCATTGGTGATGCTTTGTGTTGCCTTTAATGAGTGTGATTGTCATCTTCCAGCAGGGAGAGTACAAAAGGCACCTGCAGGTCTGGGTGAATGGAATCACTTATTGATCAAGTTGTCAGGCCTGTCAGGCATTTAGGAACAGCTGAATGAGTACATAAAATCAATGTGATCTTGTATTTATATGGAGGCTTTCCAGGTCAGTCAGCTGATTGAAAATTTTGATTAAATTAGCTATGCATAAAATATAATTTCCAAAATTGCCTAACAACATTCATGCTTAAAAACAATCAAGTTGTTGAATAGTATTGTGATTTTTTTGAAGACATATTTCATGGAAATAATTTTGGCCAGCTTTGTCTTGGGGTAGAACAGCAGCCAACACAATTATTTTTTTATCGCTACCTGACAATTGTTTCTTAACTGTTATTTGTTATTTATATTTAGCTTCTTCTCCCCATTTTTTGAGAGTCAGCTCCATTTTAGCAAAGACCTTTGCTGTTGTTCAGCCATGCTATCAAGTTGAGGCTGTTCTAGAAGGACAGTAAGCAGACAAGTAGAGAAGTGCCTCATCTTCCCTAAGAAAACTGCACACTTGTCTATGGGCTCTTCATGGTCTGAATCACCTTTCTGGGGCTGGAGCAAGGAGAGGGAAGGAGAGCAACTCCACTGAGGAGGTGTAGCAGGAAGAACTCTCCACTAGCTCCAACTCAGCCTGTTTTGGCAGCCAAGGTGGATTTTAGACTGATGGATGCACAGCTGAGACCTAAGTCTGCAAAAGGATGGAGTTACTGGGAATGGAGGTAATAACATTAAAGTAGCAGTCCCATTCTCACAACCTCCTTTACAACAGGCAATTAACATGGTCATTTTAGTCTCTAATGCAGTGCATTTCCATTTCCAGTCTTTTGTTAGCTGCTATCTTTTCTTTTTCACCTCTGTTGCTCCACACCCACATTTTATAATTTGTTCACTGGATTTCCATTCACATCCTAACCTTCCTTCACTTCATTATTCTCCCCTGGGAGCCACTTTCTCCATACGATCTTCCACATCTGTCTTCTTTCTTTGTTTGTTTATCTTATTTGCTGTCCCTAAACTCACAAAGAAATAAAACTAATTCAAGACTAAAAAATGCCTTATTCAATTTAAATGTTTTCTCTCTGCTGTTTTTGATACATGACACTTTTTTCTTAGCAGATTGATAGAATTCATGCTTGGACATGAAATGTACTATGAAGTTTGAAAGGCAAGATTTTTTTTTTTTTAATCGTCTTCGAATTTTTATCACTACATCCGTCATCCCTGCAATTTTCCCATATAAACTTGCTTCACTGTTGAGCCTTTGGAAGCAGATTACTTTTCAGTTTCTTTCAGTAGGAGTAAATCAGCTAAAACCTTGTCTATTTATAGCTGTAATATCACAAGCACCACAATGAGCAAGTTCATTATAAGTGAAAGCAATAACACAAAATTTTATCATCCATTCACATCTCAGAAAGAAATAGCAAGAATACTACTGGAGGAAATCTTTTTCCAAATCACAAGTTGTTTACAAGGTCCCTTCCCAGAAGTCGCCTGGATCAAGCCTTTTTCTTCCCATCTGTGAACCATTATGGAAATCTTCAAGTTTTCACACACTGCAAAACCAGAACTCCTCAAATTCTGCCCTCTTTCACACAAGAACATGGCTTCTGCTCTGATTCATGTAGAAATCTCCATGCATATAAGACTGAAGTTCTCCCAAGTCTTAGATGTCTGAATTTTAGAAGATAACATAGTATTTAAAAGCATGATGTTTGATTGCAAATGTCATTGTAAATGTTGTTTGAAAGTTAGACTGGGTTGATAGCAATGCATCTGTGGTAGATTTAAACTTTTCAAAGTTAATTTTGAGGGTTTGCAAATGTTCATGGTGATGAAGAGGCTGTGACTGTTGAGTTCTTATCTGATGATTAATGAGAACTCTAAATTAATTCTCTTAACTACATGTCTTTATTATAACAGGTACATGAATACACAGCAGAAGGAGTTGCTGGGGGGGGAAGAGAAAGGATGCTTACATGAATTTATGGGTGACAGTTTAGAATCAGTATTTTTCAAGTCACTTTATTCCACAGTTACTAGGAAAAGTAATAAAGATTCAGATGAATCTTGCAAAAATAGCACCTTTCACCTTAATTAATGGGAATTTTGCTTCTTTGGCAAAAGCAGGAATGAGATCTTGGATTTTAGGCTTTCTTGGGCCATACAAAAATTGGCACCTAACTGCAGATACATAAAGAGGTTCCTGATAAAATGTGTGCTCTCTAATGTTAACACAAAGGAAAACAATTGTCATCTGTATCGCTGATTTGCTTAAGTACAGTATGAGTGCTTTTCTTCCTTGATCTTCCCTACCTGGTGCTGCCATACCTTTAATTTCCTCTTTCCCTGTATTTTCTGTTTTACACATAGATTTTTTCAGATAGTTTCGGTGATTTCTTACCTGCAATGAAGCTTCTCTAATCCTATTGGTTTGATGCTGAATGTGTACATAAATCCTGAGCAAAAGCATCTAAAACTAAGGGAGAGGGACAGTGAGGGGGGAGTGGGGATACTTTGATCAAGATATATTATGATTTTTCATAAATTTATTTCATCTTTTTTAGCACCTCAGAAAACCAAGCAACAGGAGTTGTACACAAGCAGAAAGTTCTTGCCTCCAAATCTGCTCTGCATTTGCACTCAATTCTTTCCCTTCCCTCTCCCTCAGCCTACCTTTAAACGTAACATTTCTGCTCACCAGGATTTTTTCAGTAGTTCCATGAAGTGGTGGGAGCTCAGAAGGAGCACGGCAGCCCTCTGTGTCCCAGCTGTACGTGCACTCTGACAAGGCAGTGCAGAGAGGAGCATCGTGCTGCCAGCTCCCCGATACCAACGCCCCCCGTTCCTGAGGCTGAGAGCTACGGCTTGAGGAATGGCTGTGCTCTGTGAGCATCTGTAAATCAGGCTCAGTAGGCATCTTTCCCATTTTCATATGACCCCAACAGCTGAATCTGTTAACAGCCCGAACCACTCCTAATCCTTTTGAAGTGACTGAATAAAATTGGGGAAATAATTTTAATTCTTGTGTGCTATAAATAGACTGTAATTACCAGATACACAGATTAGGAACCTATCCCCTCAAAGACTGCTAGCAAATTATTTTTTTAACAAGTTGGGGTTTTCATACTAACACTGGGATCCTGTTATAATTTTGAAATTATGGCGTTAAAAAGCTTTATCTTCCCACTGGTTTGTCAACTATTTTGAATTTATTAAAACTATTTCTATAAGATTCCAGTAGTTATGTACAGGAATGAGAATTCATAGCTTAACAGGATGTGATATACTGTTGGATATTTAAATTATTCTGATTATGAAGACAGTTTAAAATTCAACAGAAAAATGGACTTTAGTAGGCACTGTCACATAGATTGCAAGTTCCTACATATTTTAAAATGTATGAGTTGTGAAATGATCCGCAAAACTTTGAAACCATGTCAATTATTTTGCATCTGGCATTGCACACCACCTGCATAATGAGAGAGCAGAGGGCTTAATGATTTTTGAAACTAGTTTCAGTGACTAGTCACATGAGCACATTGTATTGTACACCAGACAAATGGAAAGCTATTGCTGTCCAAGACTTACAAAATTATTTTCATTAAATCTTGGCTTATATTTGGCTTTATTTGTTTGCTTTGTCACTTTGGTATATTTTGATATATCAAAACCTGAGTATTTTTTATAAAGAGCAACTTAAATTATATAGAGATAAATCCTTCTTTGTAAATGCGGTTGGGCTGCCCCAGGGGATTTGAAAGCAGAATACGATATATGCTGTCTGAAAGGGCACATTTAAATATGTACAGTTTCTTTGTTTATCAGGTTTCAAAAACTCTGTAGCCAGAGTTAATTCATGCAAACCTTTGGCTCTTTTGTCACTCTTCAAATAGTTTTATTTTCATGACACCAGTGTTCAGTGTTCCTAAATATCTGACCCAGTATAGATGTGTTTAAGGAAAAAAAAATCAAGGGCCAGACCCGGCATAGTGAAGTCAATATTCCTATTGACAAATGTTAATTCACACATTGCAAATAACACCAATTCTTAACAGCAGAGTATCAAAATCCTGCATCACTGTATATACCTGAACATAGTTTAGAGAAAACTTTGTGTGTAACTTCATAATTCAAAAGTCAACAAAAATAATACAAAGGCTACTTTCAAGTAAGTTCATTATAGCCTTGATATCCTCTGCTCAGAACTTTTTGTGGCCATTTATACCGCTGTGAAGCAGCTGTTACAATATGACATCTTACAGGCTTTTAACACCTGTGTAAAGGTGTAATTACCCTTGTGTCAGTGTAAATATTACATGCAGGCCAGAAGACACTTGATCTTTAGCTCATGAAGCAGAACCTCCATCTCCCTCAAACCGGATGGGTGTCCACAGATGAGCCAACAGGAGACAATGGCTGAAAAAAACAGTGCTGCAATTGCCTTCTAAGAGGGAAGTGTATGGACTTCTGTAGGGCTGCTAGAGCTACAATTGTCTGCCCTGAGGTCTTTTGTCTTGGGTGTTTTCCCAGAATATTTGTACTCCTAAAATCTTAAAAATATTACTTTGTGCTACTGCAACGTTACAGGAGACAATGAACTTAACTTCCTCTGGCATCAGCTTCTAAAAACATTTTGACTCTCCAGTGACTATTTCATTGAAGGCGTGCATCCAAATGTGAATTTTTACAAGGAGTTAAAAGTTGACCAAGTTACCCAGTCAAGTATTGAGGCTTTCCAAGGATGGAGTTTGCGTAATCCCTTTAGGTAAGCTGCTCTGGTATTTGACCATCTTCCTGCTAGAAAATATACTTCTTCTATTGCATCAGAATTTCCCGCATTCCGTCTTTCTCATTGCTTTTCATCTCTTCATTGTGTAACTCCATTTCCTTTATGTTCTCTTAAAAGGTGGCTGTAGACAGCAGCAAGGTCCCCATTTTATCATCTCTTCCTAGGACCAGCAAACCCCATTCCCTCAGACTCTCCCCACACACCCTGTGCTCCAGCCCCCTGCCCAGCTTGCTGATCTTTGCTAGACTACTCTCAGTGTAGAAATATCTACTTTAGGGAGCCCCAGCCTGGACACAGTATTCAGATGTGATATCCCAGGTGCCAAACAGAGGGGAAGGATCCCTTCCCTGGAACTGCACACTTGCACCCTCACTATGCAGCACATGGTGGTCACCTTTGCTGCAAGGGCTCACTGATGGTCAAGCTCAGCTTGTTGAATACAAGGATCTCCAGGCTTTTTTCTTCAGAAACTCTTTTCAGCCAGTCTGCCCCCAGCCTGTTCTGGTGTATGGGGGATATCCTTCCTATTCCTTCCTCTCTGCAGAACTTGACATTTGCCTGTGCTGATTTTCATGATACTCCTGTCTGCTCATCTCTCTGAACTGGCAGGATCCCTTTGAATGGCAAGCAGGTCCTCTACCACGTCCACCACTCCCCACAGTTGATCAGCATCCAAAAGCTTGCTGAAAATCTGCTTTGAGATATCTGAAAATAATTTATGGAAGAAATAATCTGCAAGGGAGAGTGAGGTACAGAGTTTTGAGAGGCACATCTCAACCTGGACTGAACTCCAGATGTCCTTGAAGTGAAAGTCAAAGCTGACTCACAAGACACCTACTAGGGCTTATGAATTGCACACGTGTCCAAGGAGACTGTCACTTGATGCGTAAGAAATGTTCTGCTGTAGCTACTCTGACAGATAAAGGCAGTGGGATGTATTTCCAAAACATATTCTCCAATTTTTTCTGTTCTTATATAAAAGCAGTGTATAGATTTCTTGGTAGGAATCACTCTTCTGCCTCACTAATATCTGCTAATTTCCCAAACATAAAGATATTCTTTTTCTCTGGCCAGCACTCTCTTTTTGTCCCCCTGCCAGTGTAAATTAGGCATAGTACAATAACTATAATTGAATCAAGCGAATGAGAAGTTTTATAAGATGTTCTGTATTTTAAAAAAGAGATCTACTTTGAATTTTCTTTACTTTTCAGAAAGAATCCTTTCTCCATGAAAGAAAAAAAGGTTGTCAACTTTTTCCACTCAAATTTAATTTTTCCAGCCAACTTATAGACATTGGAAACAAGGTGGTAAGAAGTATTGGCTGACCTTCAATGGGAAGCAGAAAAAATGGATTATGGATTATCATAATCAAAAAGATTTAAAAGCTCCTCAGATGCATATGCAAGCGATTTATTTTTGATATGTACTAATGAGACATGAATTGAATAAATTTAAATTCATTGGAGTGACTGTTAGTAATAGAATTTTTGTTCTAATTATCACCTACAATAACAATTTGGTTAACATCTGGTGCTAGCCTGTGTTTTAAGTAAGTAAATAAGTCACATCTTCTGAAACATGTAGATTTCCTAATAACTTTTTCTTGTTACTACACTTGTTTTTTTCACTTTAATGTGAGTCCTTTTGATGATCTTATTCTCTTCTAGGTGTTATCTTTTTCATTGGTTTAAGAAAAGAATCAGCATTTTTATTGACAAGAAATGAAAAGATCAGAGAAATGAACCCTTTGAGTTCAAGATACATGATTCAGATAAAATAGAAAAACTATCTCAGGAACAGGGATTTAGTTTGGGGGTTTTTGAATAGGATTAATCTATATTTTGGAGAACAGTTTGTGTAGATTAACATATCTGTGCTATTCTCGACAGAGTTTTGGTGATTCATGTCAAATGAAGCAACTCTTGCACTGTGTAAACTGATAGACCTAAAGCACAGCACTTAATTGTCATCTGGCTGGCTCTGGAAAGAGATTTCAGAGGAGATATATTAGAAAAGGTTTGAAAGGGTTTCAGCTCTAAGCTGTCTTTATATTTGACCCCTTCTTCTCTCCCTGGTCCTGCACTCTCCTTTTCATAATCAATGGAGACAACCATTACTGAAAACAGGAATATTTCAGAGGGGGCTAAATATTCATCAGGCTTAGATGCATAATTTAGGAGACAAATATTTTCACCCTAAAGATATTTTTTGGAACGAGATACTCTTTAGGGTCTCTTTCAACCCAAATCATTCTGTTATTTTATGGTTCTATAACATGATACACTTTACCCCAATAACTGTAAAAGGAATTTAGATTATTACATACATAGATTTATGTAATCCATCTGTACTTAATCTGGTAATTTTCAAATTTTGCTTTAGGTGCCTCTAACTTATTTGCAGCACAAACTTTGGCCAATTGTATTTAACTGAATGTTGACAATCAAATTTTCAGTGGTATTTCAATCCATCAAAATAATGCTTGATGCCCATTATGATGTCCAGGCACGTAATTAAATGTGAATTAACACTTAACTTTCTGAGCTGCTCTTGAAAAAACTATGACATGCCTGCAATGTCATACATTAACAGAAATACATTTGAAAATGGACTCGTAAGTTTCTCATTTGTTTTTGAAAAGAAAACATCTCTGATACAAGTTTTTATTCTAATTGCTTGTATTTTCCTTTCTTTTCATTTAAATATTGTAAATAATATCTGTCATTTAAGTACAGTGAAAGAGACATAAAGACAGTGGCTGTCAACAGTTAGGTATATAAAGCCATTTTTTTTTGGCAGCTAACCACAGAATGAAATAGAATAACAAAATACACTTCCTTTGTTTCAACCACTCTCACAGCCCAGCATGAAGGGTATGAGATGTGTGCAGTGTCAACTATTCTGTAACATGAAGGAGTAGTCCAACACTCAGTGTTAGATCAAGCATTCATTTAGTGTTTAAAATGAAATATAAATCGTTTCCTGTCATTGACTTGTCATTAACATCAATAATTTCAGTAATAACTTCTGGTAAGCCTTAATTCAGTATTTATTAAAACAAATGTATTAAGCTGATGTTTTGAGATACCATGCTGAGACAGATCTTATTTCTGCATACTCTTTTAAACTAGTAAAATCATTATATATAATTATTAAATATAATTATTATAATAGAAGCTGACCCTCTGGCTGTCTAAGACTCTTAAGAATGACCTACTACAAAATAACTTTAAATTGTATGCTCTCATCTTTCAAAATGGACAGGAGCAATTTTCTGTTTCCTAAGTTAAATATTCATTTCTTAACTCTGTAATGAGCATTGAGAGAAATTTTTCTTATGTAAGGCTATTGATTTATCTCTGGTGTTTATGGGGAGATGACCTGATGCTTTCAAATGTGAATTACTTTGCACCCAGATATATATTTTATATTAGACTATTTTTAAAAATTCCTTTATTTAAATTATTTTTATGGAGGAAAGATCTATATAGCCAGGCTGGCATCTGCAGTATTCTGCAATTCACAGTGGCAGTGTTTTTTCACAAGAAGTGTAAGTGGTTATTTCTTAGTTGAGAAGATAAGCAAAAGTATTAAAAAGGCAGAACTACTGGTATGATTTCTGGGAGCAGGTGCAATTTGCTGTGATTGTAGACATTACAGTAATTTCAAAGCCAGGCCAAATTTTACTCTGCTTTATACTGAATTATTGCAAGGAGCACCTTACCTTGATCCTTCCTAGGATTTCTGTTCTTTTGGCTTAGAGAATTTTCCAGACAGCTGGTTTTTGAATTGTGAAGAAAAAAAAAGACAAGGAAATTAGGAAAGGCAAAAGAAAAAACCAAAATAACAAGTGTAATCTTGATTTTTTTTTTTTTTTTTGCCTATTGCTATCTCTTCCCCTTCCTCTTCTCATAGCTCTGCTTGCCTCTACTGGAAGTGTCACTCATAAGCTCTGAACTTGTTTGAACTCTGATGAAAACTTGCCATCTTCTGAAGCCTTTTCTCTGGACAAGTCTCCCACTAAGAGCAGAGCCACTTGAGCCTTATGAGTGGGGCTCTTAGCATGGCCTAATGAAAAGCCATCAAAGCTTAGAATAGACTTTGCCTCCTGCGTCATCATGGTAATTGGGCTGTGGCAGTCATCATGCTGCAGATCTCTTAGTACAGTGCAAATGTGATTGCTGAAAGCTTTTGAATCAGAAATACTTTGAGTTGCTTGGAAATACTTGGTCATAATTCCTGTGCTCCAGGGGATTTGAAACAGAGGTTTGTTCTCACTCCACTAAAAAAAGAAAGACATTCTGTGACATACTCCCCTATATTTGAAACCTGTAGAAGAAAAACATCTCGTGGCATTGTGCTGTTTCAGTCCTATACTGTGGAGGAGTAAAAAAGTTTTTAATTTATTTTTCCTTTAAAAGAGATTGTTGGTTGCAACTTCAGACTACCAAATATTAAGATTTATGATGAAGCTAGAAAGGCAGCCCTAAGTTCACTGTATTCATTAGTGTGTGTAGTGAACTTTATACAAGGCAACTTTAGGTTCACTCTACATTGTAATCAGTGGGAGTTTTAATTTAAGACAAAATAAACATAGCTATGTTTTTAAGAAACTGATTAGGACTTGAAATATTTTTCTATCAGAGATTTAAGAATAAGTATAAGGTTTATTGTAATGAAGAAAATCAGGAGCATTAAAAATTGCTTAAAATATATTGTTAATGGGTTATCCAGAGAATTGAAAGCCAGTCTCCTAGAAAAATGTCTTGAGCATTTTTCTGGCTTATTTTTGCTATGGTCTTTCTCCCTCTCCCTCTACCCTCTCCCTTTTTCCTTCCTCCCCTCCCTCTCTTCTTTGCTTGGCCATACAGGATTCAGGAATAAAATTCTTTTGAATCTAACAGGTATTGAAAGTTCAACTTTTTATTCATAGCCATCCTCTGATTACAAATGCTTTATCAAAACTATAATAAGTATATTTTAAATATGATAAAGCCATAATCTTTCTATGGTTTTATTCATTTTAAAAGGAGGTGTTAAGCAATTGGAAACAGAAACTGCCCATTATCGGCAACACCATCATAGGGTCGAATTTATCATCCTAGTTTCTAAAGAACTTGCACTGCTTTCCTGAAATAACCACAGGTCATCTTTTTGCTTAGCCACAAAATTTTTTCTCTGGTCTCATATGGGTATTTCAGGTCTTGTCCAGTTTTGACTTAGGCATGTCACTGAGGCAAGCAGCTAGAGAAGTTTGATATTTTGCTTCCCGTGAACCAGAGAATAACAGCTCATCAACTTTCGCAGGAGAAAAGAAGTATGAACCTTCCTTATGCATTTTAGCATGGTACTTAGGAGTTAGCTTCAGCTATGGTCCTTTGACCTAATGACCTACTGGTCATTACACTGAAGCAGCTTAAGTGTGTTCAGGCTCTACAGCCTAGAGCCAGAGGCAGGGATCTGTGGGGAAAATTCCTTAAATTGCTACAGACATTTGTGAAGCAAATGTATGCCCAACGCCTACACCAGGGCACACATCCCTGCATTTATGCCGATTGTAGAGAGTCTAAATTGTCTTCTTTTCCTTTCCTCTCCCATGTCTTGTTTGAACACAGAGGAGCAGCTTGAATTCCTCCCTTTCTGCTTGGCCTAATGGACGACAGAATGGCCATGAAATTTTGTAATTCTCTGCCATGGGCTGTAAATGTAGTGGAAACTGTTCATACCTCCTCCTAACATCCTTCCAAAGCCATAGAGCAAACAAGGGCACACAGTGAAGATTCTGTGCGTCAGTTACAGAATCCAGCTTTTATAACTATAAAGCTTTCCATTCACAAGTGCTGCCAAACGGAGTAAAATATTAATGTGTGTTCCTGTGAATAATCCAGAAATGTCATTCTGTAACCTAAGAAAGTAGCTTCTGTAGTTTCCTGGCCTTCTGTAGCATCAGACAATTGCTGTGCTACATAGAACCAAGTGCTGCTTTCTGGTCTCTAAGCCCAGGTTTTCTGCCTCTCAACACAGGGTACAAAGCTATGCAAAATATTGCTGTGATGAAATGCCCCTTATTACATAGTCATTACTCATGTAATATGGTCTCTAAAGAATGAGTATATTGTTTCTGGCTTCTGAAGTTGAAAGGTTTTCTGGGATGTGCTTAGTGCCCATGGTGCTAAACTTTTAGCCCACAAAATACTGTAAAATCAGAATTTTTCAAAATCTTCCTGAGATATTTTAGAAGCACTCGATTTCAAAAAGTGATGTTACCCAGCTTCAATGCACAAGTTTCCTTCCAGGTGACTCAGGTTGAAACACGCAACCACAGGCCACGGCTCTTGGTGTTCCCTTCAGTCAGAACACAGCTGTCCTGCTGGGAGCCAGTACCAAAGAGGTCAAAACTATCCTTCATTTTAGGTGGTGGAGGCAGTGTGGGAGTTAAAGCTTCCCCCTGTCCCAATGTAATAATGAAANCCTTCCCTTCCCTTTCTTTCGTCTCTTTTCCTTTGTTTGTCCCACAGGTTCACAGTCCCTATAAAGAGCAAGGGACATTCTAAATCTGCTTGGTTTGCAAAGCAGCTGCCATCATATTTCTTCTTCCTTATGCATGAAAACACATTTTCTATTTCTTTATTGGTGTTGTTCCCATGACTGCATGAGGATTCTCTGAAGAAGTGAGGAAGGAAGGTCAGTAGCTAATGCTGATAGGAATTTTCCAAAAGAACTTGGAAGTCTTTCTCTAGTCATCAACAAAAGGCCAACGGAAATTAGAAGGTTCCAAAATCTGCCTCATTTCCTACCAGCTCACCTTCCTTGATGTTCATCATCCATGTGTCTGGCTGTCAGGGAACCAAGTGCTTGGTAGCCCTGCCTGTCCAGCATCAGAGCTCTCAGATCTGACCAAGTCTAATGCAAGAAATAACTCCAGTTCTCCACCATAGCTCAAAAGGATCTTTTTTTAAACTAGGCTGTCTTGTTTTTTTCAGGATTTAAAGTTCACTTACTGTTAAACTACAGTCTCACCTACAAATTTACAATTACTTCAAGATTTAAAATAAACCCCTACCTTCACTACCTTTTTGTTTCCCAAATACTACCTTTTAGTTTCCCAAATACTACCTTTTACTACACTAAGAATAGAATTTTAAAAAATTTAAAAAGTAAAGATAGTATTTATCTTTTCTTTATTCCAAGCTCATCAGTGCCAGTGAGAGCAATTGGAAGCCCCCTTCAACCCCCAGATTCTCAGCTGGTAGTTGCACCAAGCATAAGGTGCACACATGCTGTGCCCATGATGTGCATTCTAAGTATGTTTAGAATTTTGTTAATAGGAACTCACACAAAGCAATTGCATTTTTGTGTTTATTTAGTTATGGAAAAATGGGGTCCATTCCATTTTCAGAGCACTAAAAGTTTGAAGACTTTGCTTGTAAAAAGTATCTCTATTTTACACCAATAATGTAACAAGATATTTTGGGTTGTATTGACTATTTATATCTGTTTATTTCATTAATATTGTTAGGACAGCTTTGTGAACAGTGTGGGTTCATCACTTGTATAGGAAGCCAGAACACAGTTTATTTTTAAAGTATATTTAATACTCTAGCGAACGATCAAACTAAACTCTTCTTTCAAAATATCTGGGTTTGGTATTCTGTTGTGCTTCAAAAACTTCTCAAAAAAAAAGGTCATTTTATGTTAAAAAATTGAACAAAAATTTGTACAAGATCTGGAAATATTTAATCATTAATCCACATTTCTAATGTACAGTCTTCAGATATTCAGACTGCCTTGCTTCCAGGATACCCACTCTTGACAAAACAAAATATCACCAGATGCCCTGCAAAACACATACATTTTAGTAGTAAATAAACAAGTTCCCAAACATTTTTTTGCAATCAGCAAGGGAACCAATTTCCAGCTGCTTATTTTCTTATAACAGCTGAATAAATACATTCCAGGTATTATAATACCTTCAGCAAGAAAATGATTACTCAGTAACTCAAGATCCAGATATACTCCTCCTGCTGTTGTTTATGTGAAAGCAGGTGGGCTATGGCTCAGGTATGTCTGAAGAATTTAGTAAGATCCTGTAGATGAGGGATCTAAGCCAAGAAAAAAGCTCTCTCCTGGGAAGATGTCATTTTGATATTTCCCGTTCATTATTATATTATGGGTGTATTATAGGTGACTAATTTAATGTGACTGAACTGAAAACAGAAAATTAAATTCAGTAAATGAAGCTTATAGAAAATAACAAAAAACTTAAATTATGTACTTCCTAAAAATAAACTTACTGTTGTTCTGTTTCCTGGGCTTTGGACTTTTAGCTTGCTGTTTTTTCAAATGCATCATTATCTTTAGTCCTTAATAGCTCTATAATCAGTCCCACTATTAATGTTGCAGTATTAGACTTCATCTTCTCAGCAAAATAATGGGGAATGTAATCTCTTGTCTTTGCAGGAATTCTGTGCATTGAGACCACTCTCCACAACTGCATGTAATAATACAGCTGTACAAAGTTCACATTGCAATTTTTAGTACTGCTTTTATAATGCAGCTGCCTAGATTTACAGTTCATTTCTCAGAAGTGTAACATGTATAGTCAAGTCTCTCTTGTAGCCACTGAAAACCCAGCATTTGTAATTCTGCTGTACCTGAATTATTACGGCCTTGCTGAAATCAAAAAGCCCTAATAATGGGAAGTCCTTTGCCCTTCACTTGACCAAGATCTAGGATTTTCTTGAAAAGCCATTTTCTGTGGAGGTCATGTTGGACTTGGAAGGTAAAGGGAAATTTCTTAACCACTTATATAGATATCTGGGTTACTGAATTTCTTTTCTTGTTTTATTATGCCAACAGTGTGTGATGGCCAGAAGTGAAACCCCCCTGATAAATAAGTGTTACCAAGCTCTGATGAGTCACATTTTCTTACACTTTGAGTGAGGGAGTACACCTGATGGCAAGTGCTGTGTTCATGCTGGGAACTGTAGAGCATGGCCAGTCTCTGGGGGCACACTATTGCACAAGTCACTCAACAAAGAGCAGATGCCTAGAGACTTTCTAACTAAGTGCTACATTAACAGTCAGTCCTCACACAGGACTTCTTTCAGACATTTCTGGTTTTCTTATTGTGGCTTGCTTTTCACATCTTTCTTAACATTTCCTATAAAGAATTACTGTGACCCTCCAGCCGTTTGTAGCACTGAGGCTGACTTGAGTAAATGTGCCTCAGTGCTCAACAAAGTCAGGCTTGCCGAGAATTAAAATATTAAAGGTGGATCCATCCCTCAGACGTCCAATGGTAAGATACTTAAAATTTAAGTTGAGCAACACCAGATGGTAATGTAACAAATCCTAATGTACATGTCTGTAAATTACTGGGGGAAATTACCTTCAATAAATATCTATTTCTGCCCATTGACCAGAGAGAAAGACAAGGTTTAGGCTTAGGCAGTTGATTGATGTTAAATAAAATGAATCACACTAGTGGTGGCTACAGCTAGATCACCTAGTTTTATAGGTCATTGTCTAAAAAGCCAGCATCTGCCCTCAGCATAGTGAGTCAGCCTAAGACAGGAATGGGGAAGCAAGTCATCCCATATATAGATGTATATACAGACAGAGTGTGAAAACTCAGTACCTCTGAAGAATGATTCATGGGACTAAGTGCATTTCCATGCCTCCATTAATCATGGGCCTTAAATGCTTCTATAGGGGTGCCCCAAGCCAACCAGTGTGAAAATCTAGATTATGCTGCCCAGATCAATATTTTTAAGCCTTCTTTTGAAGAAAGGACATAATTTTGGATAGTGGTATCACAAAAGGAAATGAGAACATTAAATTCTAGCCTTTTTCACTCTGAGCAAGTTTAGGCCCTCAAGTCTTGTGCCATAGTCCCTCAACTGTCTCTCACAAATACTGGGTGTTCTCATCAGAAAGTGATGGAACCATGCACCCCTTTCCCATTTGCTTTAGCTCATGCCTGGAAAATAATACAGGTCAAGAGGAATGTTAGACAGTAGTGCAGTCCCAGTTTTCTCCACAAACTTTCCATTTAGAACAAAGGACCTTAGAAATGTTGGGACTTAAAAGGTGCATACTGGGTGATTTTTTAAGGTTTGGTAAATGATCAAAACCACTCACAGAGGCATGGAGTGTTCTCAGCTCTAAGTTTTAGGTTTCAAGAAAACTTCCATGAAACATTCAATAAAGACTTNCCATGTCTTGTTTGAACACAGAGGAGCAGCTTGAATTCCTCCCTTTCTGCTTGGCCTAATGGACGACAGAATGGCCATGAAATTTTGTAATTCTCTGCCATGGGCTGTAAATGTAGTGGAAACTGTTCATACCTCCTCCTAACATCCTTCCAAAGCCATAGAGCAAACAAGGGCACACAGTGAAGATTCTGTGCGTCAGTTACAGAATCCAGCTTTTATAACTATAAAGCTTTCCATTCACAAGTGCTGCCAAACGGAGTAAAATATTAATGTGTGTTCCTGTGAATAATCCAGAAATGTCATTCTGTAACCTAAGAAAGTAGCTTCTGTAGTTTCCTGGCCTTCTGTAGCATCAGACAATTGCTGTGCTACATAGAACCAAGTGCTGCTTTCTGGTCTCTAAGCCCAGGTTTTCTGCCTCTCAACACAGGGTACAAAGCTATGCAAAATATTGCTGTGATGAAATGCCCCTTATTACATAGTCATTACTCATGTAATATGGTCTCTAAAGAATGAGTATATTGTTTCTGGCTTCTGAAGTTGAAAGGTTTTCTGGGATGTGCTTAGTGCCCATGGTGCTAAACTTTTAGCCCACAAAATACTGTAAAATCAGAATTTTTCAAAATCTTCCTGAGATATTTTAGAAGCACTCGATTTCAAAAAGTGATGTTACCCAGCTTCAATGCACAAGTTTCCTTCCAGGTGACTCAGGTTGAAACACGCAACCACAGGCCACGGCTCTTGGTGTTCCCTTCAGTCAGAACACAGCTGTCCTGCTGGGAGCCAGTACCAAAGAGGTCAAAACTATCCTTCATTTTAGGTGGTGGAGGCAGTGTGGGAGTTAAAGCTTCCCCCTGTCCCAATGTAATAATGAAACAAAGACTTTTGGTTATCACAGCTTTCATGTAAGTGGAATGCGGCATCACCTGTTATACCACATACTGCCATATAAGAAGGGGTGTCACCATGACTATTCAGTCTTTTAAAGTAAAAATCCATATTCAAAGTTCTCTGTTTCTNAAACTGCTTTCGTCTCAAAATGGTTTATTTACAAGTATTTTTGTCTGATGTTCTTACACCACCTTACAGTCCTAAATTGGACTGATAAAAAATGAATGAAGAAATCTGTTTTGAGAAGTTCTTAGGAACAGATGATAGTCCCAGGCAAGCATTACTTCAGAGGATTTGGCCCATAACATAATGAAACTCTTGGTACCAAATTCTTCTTCCTATTTTCTGTTGGACACTAGAGGATAAGGTAAATAGAAATGCAAGGGCCATTCAGAAACTTTATATGCCAACAAAATAGACTGTAATGCAGCTGTACATACACGTGTTTAAAACTAGACCTCCTGTATCTTAGGTATAGCATACCACATGGTGGTGAATCCATTCTCAGACTGACAAGCCTTAAAAAAATCATCTTATTTAATTAGATATTAGTAGTGAATGACTGAAAAATAATAGGCCTGTAACAAGCATGGATGACAATTGACATATTCAGCATTACTAGAACAGGCAGATTATGTGAGAGTTACAAAAGGAGTGAACCCTAAAATGTCTGAGTGGCATATCATCTTCCTATAACTTATTCTCTTGCATGAAAATGTGTCATTCACACAGCAAGCAAGTGGATGGCATCAGTTTCCCCTTAAATAACTTGATGATCTTGAGCACAAGAGTTCACCAGCCACAGTGTGAATATAAAGTAAACATGGTCAGGATGGAAATTATGAATCACTGGTTCCATCATTTACAAGCCGACACAAGTTGAAAACCAAATGCGTTTAACATTGACTCAGACTGGAGCTTCCTGATTCTGTGTGTACATGCAGCAAGAGGAAATCCTATTTAAAAGTAAACCTTCTGAAAAGCAGATTAGTCTCAGCAACACCTTCTGTGACAGAAATGTGGAAGTAGATCTCTCAATTTTATTTTAACACTTACTTGTGGAAGGATTGAGTGAAAGACAAGAGGTGATTTCATATTTAACAACTGAATTGTTCATTGGGCTTCATGTTTTATTCGTGTTCAGGTGGGTGAATGGAAATTTTGTCTCAGCACAACAAAAGGGGATGTAATTTTTAAGTGCCTCTTCACATTCAAGGAGCAAAATATTAAGTACATTTCTTCATTACCTACTAAAAAATATAGCAGGGCGTTTTTAAACAGGAAATCTTCCACTTACTCAAAGCTGTCTATAGGTAAAAATATCAACCTTTGATTTAATCTTACTCTCTTTTGACGTGATAATATGAATGCAAGACAATATAGATAAAATAACAAATGGAGATTAAAAAATAGGACTTCTGCAAAAATATTTGGGTCTAATCTAGCATATCATTTACTCAGTAGAAAAGGTATTCCAGCATTGCAGAATAGATTTGTAACTTTGCAAAGAATTATTGCCAAAATTCTGAGAGCACTGGCATCTACCAGCAACTTCCCTCGTTTGAACAGTCCTTTTCAGATAAATAATCATATTTATATCTGTAGGATCTAGGTCAGAATTCATAGCTGTCTGGTGTATCTGTGGCTCTCCAGGGATGTCAGTATACTTCAGCAAGCATAAAAACATTTGACATATTCAGGTTTATTTTTTGGTTTTTTAAGAGGGGTCTGTTTAAATCACTAAAAATGTCCTGTATGTATTTAATCCGTTGCAGTTAATAGATAGATATGTCCAATGTTTCCCAACGAGTTGAAATATAAATGTTATAGCCTTTCAGTACAATATAGATGCCAGCAAATCTAAATTTCTTTTGAAACAGCTTTTCACTGTCCTAAATTACTGAGGGTAAGTTTCATCCTTGCATGTCTTCTTACTTTAGCCACATACAATTTAAGCAAAACCTCTGAGACAGTTGTCTAGGCTCCCTTTATCATCTACAGGGAGAGACAGGCAATCTCCAAAGAGCAATGCCTCCCTCTTGTTTTAGATATCTATTTTAAGATGAGCTAAATCACATTCTAGAAGTGCTTGTCTCTCTCCATTGATGATAAAAAGAGTCTAGAGAGTTACCTTAGGTGCCTAACTATTAGACAGCAAGAGATAGACAAGGAAGACACTGCCTTAAACACTCAGGAACACTACATTTATATCTTAAACTTTTTTACTTAATACCAGATGATGCAATTATAAAGAAACATTTAAAAAACATCAGCCAAATGCTGAAATTGGTAGATAGTTGTTCATCTGTTAAAAGAGCAAACAAACAAATAAGAAAAAAAAAATAACGAAACAGAAAAAGCCCTCACCTCTAAGGTTTTGAGTTTTGCAAGGGGATGGTTCTGAGCCAGTCTGATGCAACCACACAAAAATAATTAGTTCCTTAGATGTATTGAGAAATAAAGCATCAAAACAATCTAGGAAGCATTAATGCTGTTGTGTAAGAGATCAAGATGAGTCTGTTCATCTGTGTGCCCGAACGATGAACACAGAATGGAACAGACTTAGTGAGAGACTGCCAGGGTAATAACAGAATTTAGACTAAGAAAACAAAAGTTGAGTGGAGCTGTGTTTGTTTTATAGGGGCGAGAAGAATTTCAGAAGAGCTATTTTAAGCTAAAGAACAATGCTGGCATTACAATACCCTAGTATAAGTTGTGCAGGAATAAATTGCTCTGGAAATTGAAACAGTCAGAACAATGATGTTTTAAAACAGTCCTCCAATCAAAATAGAGGCAGAAATCTTAGCTGCTTGTTTAGATGAAATCTGGGGCTTTAATAAAATAATGGGATAATCAGCCATGGTGCCTACAACAGCTGAGGAGCTGACTCCATGTCCTTGCACACTTCAATATCCAGAAGTTAGTGGTACTGAATCCCACAGACAGCTCCAAGGAAAGAATACAATGAGAAAAGCCTTCCTAACCATCTGTTTCCAGTGAAGGCTTTCAGACAAAAACACGATAAAGAAAAAATGTTATAAACCATCAGACTTAATTTCCCTAATGAATCTAAAAGGCTCATGTTGAGCCCAAAAACATTAGAAATGTAGTATGACATTAAAGGGCTGAGATCCTGAAGGAACGTTATTTATCTCCTACTTTGAAGATGAAGGGTGCTACCTTTATGAATTTTTCTGTTTTGCATGGATGCTTGTGGTAGCACAGCTTGAGTGTCATCACACACATTGTCTCTTCAGGCCTGAGCTCCCAGGTTATTAAATCAACAGTGCTGAGTGTGACCAGATTCCATGCCAGAACATCTGGGGCATTTTCTGCCACACATGTGAGAAGTCATGTCCTAGGAGTGACCTTCTAATCACATCTTTTTTGGACATCATCTATGGCTTCTAACCTCTCTTAGGCTCAGTGTGAATGGGATCAGAACAGTCTGTTCACTCACATACCTTCAGCAGTTGTGTTTGTATGCTGTGGGGTTGAACCTAAACAAAAGTTTGTATTACCATATATCGAAACATGACCATGTGCCCATGACTGAAAGCATTCAGTCATGAATCTCCTGGATTTCCAATTATTATGTAACTAGTTCAGGGACTTTCTTCTTTAACTACCTATGGCCTCTCATTTGATAATATAAGCAAAAAATGCCCTGGAAAATTGAAAAAGCCATCCTATCACCACACTTCAGAAGCATCCTGAAAGAAAGGACTGGAGCAATGCAGTTAATTTTGCTTATTTTACCCATTTTTGTCATAACTCTGAGCAAACACTGCTGTGTCATAGCCAAGAGTACTGTATATGTCAAATATATCCAGAAGTCTGAGCATGGTTAAAAGGTGATATTGCCTGTAGGATTCAATGATCAGTAGTAACGTCGATCCAATTTCTTGTTTTCTGTGTCTACCATGGGAAGGTGTGCATAAGATAACTATTTTTGAGGACTTTTTCTTGACTGGACAACAGTTAGTTGCACACAGAAGCCTGAAGGCTTTTAATTCTCTTTAATATTGCCAGATTTGCACTAACACAGATACAATGCAAGGGCCGAGGTCACAGCTACTCCCCTGGGAGGAAGCCAGTAAGCCAAGCTCTACATGCCTTAGCAAACAGCTCAGATACTTGTCAGCCTTTGACTAATATTTCAGCAGTACTCTGGGATCCTACGTCACTTTTCTCCCTTCAGGGAAGCAGCAGTCAGGCTGACTGGCTGTAAAAGCAGGTGCACTCCAATCTAACATGTTGACATCTAAGCACAGAAGCTGACCCAATTCACCAATTCAAATTCACGTGTTGAAAGTTTGCAGCCTTTAGTAGCAATTAAAGAATGCTTTTTTTTTTTTTTTTTTGGTAAATATCCATACAGTTTATTCTTTTTGATGGGAAGAGAAATATTTTTATATCATCATCATTTCACCATAACAGCATCTTATTAGACACACTAGACACTATTAATACGAAGTACTTTTGGCCAGTAAGGTTCTAGCAACACTGTATTGATAAACAGTAAAAAAGAGAAAGTAATTTAGTCCTTTCCTTGGAGTATGCATATACCTACAACAGATGTGTGATCAACAGGGATCAAAGGTTCTAGGTGGCTCAAATAAGGCTTGTGGCATTGCAGAATTCAAGGCAATGCAGTGGATTAAACTCAGATCCTCCAATAGAACACTTAGATGATGAAGCTAAAGTTAAAGGTTGGCCTTCCCAGCTGTACTGGATGTGATTTGGTGCAGATCTATGGCTGCTTTCAGCTTGGTTTTCTCAGGAAACAAAAATATTCAGTCGCCCTTTCAACCATGAGTTCACCACTCTCCTGGAGCCAAAATATTTTCTTACTGTGGATCCAGAATAGCCACAACCCTGAGAGTCTTTTCCCCATTCAGATTTCAGGGAAGAAGTTATTGAAACAGTGAAGGTTTTAGCAGGAGCCAAAGGTAACCTTTTGAGAACAGAGGACACTAAATTGGGAACTCCAGGTTCACTCACTGCTTTGCTTATTTTTCCTTGTTCATCTGAAAAAAAAAATGAACTAATGAATTTTTCCAAAACTTTGATGACTTTTTTTGTTTGCTTAGCCTTGGATAGCCTACACTCTCTTCCTTGAATTTGCTGGCAGAGATGGATTAGGTATTTTTAAATATAAACACTAGGGAGAGATAGGTTGGATGAGTTTACATGCCTAGTGGAAAAACTTCCACTGAAATAAACAAGTGGGGTTTTCTCTAAGGTGGTTTTGGAGATAAACTATACAAGGAGGAGAGCTTGGAATGCAGTACATGCAGCTGTTCCAAATTTTGATTAAAATATAGCAAGATGTTTTCCCCAGGAGACATATTGTTTTTAAAAGGCCACATAAAGCAGAAAACAATTACATTATCTTGCATATTTCTTATGCAAAGTAGGTTAGGGCATCAAGTACAGAATCATGTCTGCAAAAGGCATGAAACTGTATCTTGAGACCTTGTAGGAATTGCCATGTTAGCTGTGTCCTGTCAGCAAGGTTTTAATAACAATGAAAATAATAGATGCTGCTTATTTAATGTTTTCCATCTGTATGACTTGAAGCATGTTTCAAAGAACATATTATTATCCCACTCTTGTAAATTAAGTATCTGAATCATTAGAGGCATCAATAACTTGTTTAAGGTCATATGCAGAAGGGGTTTTGCAAATGGTCACAAAAGCAATTGCTAAGATTTTAGTAAGTTTAAGAAAATGTATTTTCTTTAAATAATCTGTATTTCAATTAGTCATGTACAGAAACTATTTGATATATGTCACTATTCCTTTGCTGAAGAAAAGCAGATTGTCAGGCTATGGTCTGTCAGATATTTGCTATGGAAAAATTAATTACATAGAACTAAGGGAATTTAGAAAATTCACAATGAATTCTTGAATATTATTCAGACTATACAGTCTGTTACTTTGATGGCACAACTACATCCAATGAAATCACTGGCACCTGAAAACTAATGAGTATCACTCTGCGTCATTAAAGAATGCATTTTTATTTCAAACATTAACTATGAAGACAAAATAAGCAGCAATTCCCAGTCTAGAATCGAGAGGTAAGATACTAATTCATATGTTCTGAGGAGCAGCTTTCTTCTCTCATTTATGATCTCTGCCTCTTGATTTCAGCTCATTTAGTGTTGCAGCCTGCAAAACTCTCGTGTAAAAACATCTCTCAGGCTGCACAGGAGTTTTTTATTTTCTGTGTGAATGGTGTTTTTGCCCCAGAAAATGCAAGCGTGAAATGATGTCTATCAAAATTAAAAGAGTCAAAAATTGTGGCAGTGATTGAAAACCTTTAAGGGGAGAATTAACTAAGACATCTAAAATTTAGATATTTAATTGCTGGTTGAATAGGGTCTTTTTGCAGTAGAATGAGGGAGAGACACTTCAAGTAAATAACCTAAAACAAATATCTATGACATGGGATCTTCTCTTTATACATCCATCTTATATAAGTGACATATGTAACTAACAGGAAAAATTGCCCAAGGTCTATATGTCCAAAATCAGGTAATATAAATTTCATCCTTTGTGGTAAATCCTTCACTGCAGTCAAGAAAATAGCTTTAACCTTGAAAGATTATAACTAGGCAAAGTCTAGCAAATATCTGGCCTTAAGAGCCCAAGAGAAGACCTTTGTTTCTTTTGCATATGTACAGAGAAACCTTATTGAATGTATTCTTCCTTTCAGCAAATCAAATTTAATTGGGCCAACATATCATAGGGAAAATGCACATTGTGTAAAAGCAGTTATTTAATGCCATTTTACAGCCAAGTAGGCAGAGGTTTTGGGGATAACAACAGACTGGAACTGCAAAGAAACTAAGTTTTCTGGTGACCAAAAGAATGAAAACTGGATGCCTTCAACTTTATTCTAAGTGCAGCAGCACTGCCATCTACTCAGTGAGCCAGATACCAAACAAATTTCTGAGGGAACCCAAAGCTACAAGTTCTGTAGATGATAATAATCCTGATGGGATGGAGCAAGCAGCATCCAAAAGGGCCATCTCAGCAACCTTGTGAGAGAGATACACAGTTGTTCATCACTGCATGCTGGGAAGAATGAAGAATAACAGGTTTTGTAAACTCAAGAATACAGATGGCAACTGTCTGAGGAGTCATTCTCTGGACTAGTTTCTCAGTAGAACTAGGGAGTGGAGAACAGTCTTTTTTATTTTCCAGTGAAATTTGATCAGTTTTAGTGTTAATAGTGAACATAGCTTAGGACCTGTTGAAAGCCCTGTTACTACAGATTCCTAGGATAGAAATCATCAGAAGTCACGTGGATGGTAAATGCTGCAGCGTTTCACTGGAGTAAAAATAAATCTGCAACAATAAGTTTGGTAAGTGCTTACAGCAATTGTGACATTCTTCCATAAAGACATACCACGGGGAATTATGCAAATGATAGTCTTCAGAATGTTGAACAGGATTCAGCTGACTTCCCTAGAGATACTTTCACTTCACTAGTGCAAAAGCAGTTGCTGTTGAGTATATATTGGGATTTGGGAAATTTTTCACAACAATTCATATAAGAGATTTATCAAAAATGAGTATAAACCAGCCTCCTTGGGCAATGGCAAAATGAAGTAATCTGGAAGATTTGATTAATAGTGATGACAATGATAATATTTTTATCGATAGAGATGATAAAACCACTGTATTGCAAATTTTTCTCCTTTTTTAAAAAAATTTAAACTAGGGGAGAAATAAGGTGAAGAAAGTACTTTTTTTGTTCTCATGTTTAGGCTAAAACCAACAGAAATTTCTTGGAAAGCAGAAAAGCTTGTTTTAGTTGGCAAAGTATGTTATAGTAAGCCTGTTTCAAGTGATTGCAATTTTAAAATATGTGACTACAAATTGTAAGGACACAGTAGGATTAAGCATGGAGATGTGGCAAAACATTTGGGGATTTTGGGAACAGGGTGACTTAGCTCTGGAGATGGTGATACTGAAAGGTCTGTAGCAGGTCAAAGAACTACACCAGAAATCTCTACACATACCTTCTTGTCATGTACTGAAAACTAATTAGATCCTGCTTGGGAAGGGAAGGCTGTGGAGCACAGGTACCACAATTTCTAAAAGTTATAGAACATGATTTTTGGTATAAATTGTCTGGTACTTGATAACGGTTTATTTTATCTGCTGTTAAGGACAACGTTTAATCGTTTATGAAGATGATTGCCTACAGAATGGAGATCGTGATCTGGTTCTATTCAATAGATAATTAAACAGAGGACAGTCCTAATCAGCTGCATACACAACTCTTCCAAAAACTTATTTCCCAAAACCAAGGGCAAGAATGAGTAATATTGAGTAGGTGGGAAATGCAAACAAAAAGTGAGAAAACGTGAAGTGATTATTAGAAGGAAAAAAGCCATTTTTCCACCATTAAGAAAGGAAAATTTGGCCAAGAGCCCACCATATCTTGGTGATGGTATCACATAAAATGAAGCAAGTAAATTTGTTAATAACAATATAGAAATGCAGTTTTTAGAACATACTATTTTGTATCAGAAGATTTTTAAATATCCATTATTGATCAGCAAGGTCATTAAGCAAATGTTTGTTAGGAGTAGACCTTTAAAAAGCAAGAAACTAACATTACTTTTACCCCAGAGTTATAGATGAGATGTTTCAGACAATCAGCCTGCTGATACTCCAATATAATTTAGTTTCCTAAGGAAACAGTGCTTATGTGATCATGCTGTCTGCCTATTGAAGTGCCTGTCTGCTGTCTGCCAATGCTCCTCATTTTTTCCAAAATTTCAACTACATATGAGAAAGTGGTAAAATATTAAAACATTATTAAAAAAAAATCCTGAAACTTTCCAGAATAGAAGTGCTATTTGGGAGTTTCAGTTCTAAAGTTGTTCAGGAAAAAAAACCAAAACTGTCCACATGGTAATTCATAAGATAGTGTGTTTCAAGAAAATTACACTGGTAAATTTGGAAATTAACAATACTCAAAGATCAGATAGGCTCAGTATTTAACAGCATGCAAAAGAATCATTATTTTGATTTGAGCAACACGGTATTGCTGTTTTTTAGGCAGTAGGTACATGATCATTAAGTTCCTCCTAAAGTGGCTGTTATTTCCTTGCACAGAAGCAAGGCAGCATCCTACCTGAAAAGAAAAACAGATCTTAGATCTCTGGATGTCCAGCTTGGTAGGGAAAAAAAAAATCTGCCTCACACAGCAATAACAAGCAGTTTTACCTAATCAGTCCTCACATTGGCGACAGTGACTTCCAGTTCGTAATGAGATTCAGGTTAGCTGGATTTGTGAGTGTAGAGTCACTGCTGCAGACAGAAATGGGAGCCTCTTTCAGCTCTCAGTTTCAGTGCAAGAGAACAAACCCTAGAGCTGCATAAATTCAGTGTTATAAAAGGAATTAATTCCTCCATTACTCCTCCCTTATTAAACACTTCCAGAATTTTGAGTCAGAAAACCCCAGATATTCTGCTACCCCAAGCCCAGCAGAAAACAAAACCTTTGCCTGCTCCTGGTGTTGCACATTTCTATTCAATGGTGCACATCTCTGCAGCCTGCTCAGGTGCTTCATTTACACCTGCAAATGTGATGGTCAAACTTTAAATGACTTCTGTTCCTAGTTGACAAGGTGGTGTTAGGTTACATGCTGGACTCAATGGTCTCAAAGGTCTTTTCCAACTTAGCTGATTCCGTGATTCTGCTGCAGTCAGATTGATGAGTAAGCAGCACAGGAAAAGAAGCACTGAGCCTTTCATGGTGTGAGAACTTGTACAGTATTACTGAGAGCACAATGTGATGAGGAAAATAAACTGTAAGTGTTAACACTTTCAGAGAAATAAGCCAAGACAAATTTCTCTCACAAAGTAAATCTTCAAAAGTTTTTGGGTTTTTTTGAATTAATCTCTTGTAGCAATTTTCCATAACTTTTCATTAGCAAGAACTAGAAGATCAAAATGTATGGCGATTGCAAAATATTACAAAAAGGTCAGCAACTGTAGATCTGCCCTGAATCTACAGCATCAGAAATTACTAACACATATTCATTTTTCATTCACAGCCTCTCCTCTGGAAAGAGTGATACGGTACTTTACTGAGGGGTTGCTGAAATGTTTTCTTTCATTGTTCTCTTCCATGAAGTCATCTGTGGATTTCATCATAAAAGCAGATTTTCGCTCTGAGCTCCAGAGCGGTGGGCCTGCTGTCACACAGTGTTCAGTTCTCTGTCTGAGGAAACAGGCATTGCTCCATGGATGCACCGTGCGTAGGTTCCTGCAATCCAGGATGCCAGCAGGCAATCCAAGCTGTATGAGGACAAACAAATATGAGTCACAGCAGTCAGAACTTAATGCCACTCCGTTTCATACTCTAAAGGCAATGGCTCTAGCAGCAGTCTGCTCTTAATATGCAGAGGCATCAGTTCAGGAAAAACACAGCAACCTGCTGAATAGCTGGGGAGGGAGAAGGGTTTTCTGAGGGTTTGGAGGATTTTTTTTTTTTTGTTTAGTGCACCTTAGTATTTTTTACTGCAGTCAGTTATTACCCAAGGTACCTCAGATTCGAGTTAAACCTGTTTAACTTGTAAGCACAGACAGAGGATAAAGTTAGAAGGTTAGGCACTCAGCTTTCGATGAATTTAAAACCTGTTTCCCCACACACTTTATGAGGGGTTCTCTCCTTGCAGCCTTTCACAATATATGGCATTGCCACCAAGCAGGACTAGCAGTTTAACTCGAGGGAGCAGTGCTGAAAAGAAATTTTTTGCTCAGGTCCATAACCTCTGCAAGGGCAGTAGACATTTCTGGCTGTACAATTTGGAGAGTTTGAGACCAGAATCAGGCCCTGGTGTTATTTTTTTAGGATCCATAAAAATTAGGCTATTAAGTGTTGGTAGTTCTGAGCTGCTTCAGGTCCTTAAAGAATACCTTTTCAAATGAGTATCTGTTACATCTACATCAAAGACCCTGGAAACTCAGTTCAGATTCTTTCTCTTACCGTCCTACCAAGTCTGCTTCACGTGTAGTCACAGGTGTGGGCAAGTCTTTTTCTTGCTGATCTTTCAGCTAAAGAACCGAGTTCTGACTGAGTCACAAATCTCAAAATATTTCCATGATTCTTTGGTGGGAGGTTCCCTTACCACCATGCCTGCAAGTAATTTTATAGCTCCTGTCAAAATTTTTATGCCTCCAGACAATTTTTCCTTCTGTTATTCTTTCTTATTAGAATTATTATTATTTCTTATTGTTTTATTCTACTATTTATTTTTTTAATTTTTTTTTCAGTGCCCGAAATGTGGAAGATCAAGCTGCACGTGACTGAAACACAGGTGATATTCTCTTCTATGATTGCTGCTGACAGTCTTTATTCTTTGACCTTGTGAGCAAAGGACCAGAAGTTTCTTTCATTGCTACTTTGGGCTACACTGTGCATCCTCCCATAAGAATATAAATTTTGCTCATATTCATTTTTGTAAGCAAAAAAAAATGAACTATGAATTCCCTTTAGAGAAACAGGAATGCAGGAGGGATTTCCAAGAATGGTAGACTTGGCAAACATCATATGTAAATCCAGACAATTTCCGTGTCCAACACATTCTTGTTAGACCCTAGAGCTGGCCACATTTTATTTTTACTGTTATATTACCAAGAGAAATCTTATTTTATGGTACAGTCACTCAATCTGTATGGTTCTCACATTTTCCTTCCTTTTAAAATCCCTTTCATTTCCAGAAATAGCAACATCAATGATTGATTCTACCTTCAAGTTTCCTTAAATCAGCCAATGTCATGCTGGGCTTTCTCTACCTGTACAGCTGTTGAGTCATACAGAATTTATACACTATTATTCTGAAGTGTTTCTTAATGTTATGTCTCCATGCTTCTTTAGCACATTTCAGTTTATGGTTCTTTTTCAGCAACCCCCAGTGCAGATGTCCGTATGTCTGACAATGTAACTTGTCAGGGGGCCTGCGAACATTGACCATTGAGTTACAATATGTTGCTTTATTTTTATGTCCTATTAAGTAAAAAGATTGATGGCAGGATTTGCTCAGGAAGAATGTCTCGGGCAAGAACGAACAATACATTGCCAACTAAGATTCTGCGTAGCTAGCATCATAGTCTTTCCAAAACAGAGCATGCTACGCAAGATTGCTATTTTGTAAAATGGATTTTTTTCCTAATTTTCTTATTTAGGCATGACATTACGTCAGGATAGAGACATTCGGTTGCCTAGTGCAGTCATAACCAAAATAGGCAGTCACAACAAAAAGTTAACCTGGAAATTCAATAAGAATGCATATCTAATTGTATAATTTAATTATCAAACCTGGATTTTGCTGCCCAAAATATTATACACGATTGTGGCTGAGAAGATAAAGTACAAGTTGCTTTCAAATAAAGAAGGACACCACAAAAAGAAGTGATCTAATATGTCTGCTATTCCAAACGTGCAGGCCAAACATTTGATACTCAAAATCATTATCTTTAAAATGACATATTAGCTTTGGGCTGAATTCTCCCTTATCAGTGTTCAGCACAAAGAAGTAAGGTGGGAAAGTGAAAAACATGATAGGATAGGATGAAAGGATAGTCAAGGAGAACATATGTCATATGTCTCTTCTTAGACCTGATTTATTTGTCCATGCTAGTTTGTTTGTACTATTTTCAATGTACAAAAGAGATGGTAATGCCAATGTAACTACCTCCTGGGAAGGATGTCTTGAAAGGTGCAGTAGTTGCTGCTTTCTCGCTCTGCAGAATGAAAACAGAAAGTTCAGCATCTGATATTAGCTTGCTTACTTTGTATTTCTAATAAGAACACAGAGCAGCTTGCTGCCATCATGAAGGCCAAGCTCCAAAACTGAGTTTGGGCTACACTTTTACACTCTTAAAAGACAAAAAAGGGGTTGTATGAGTGTAAAAAGGGGGAAAGGTGACAAAATCTAGTAAATGGTAGGATATATTCTGCAAAGATTTTTCCAGTTCCTATCTCACATTCTTAATGAATAATTTAAAAATTTTAGGCAATATTCTTTTATCCTTTTAGCAGTCATTTTAATTTATTGAATTGTTAATTATGCTTCAAAAACCATTAAACTGGTTGGGTTTTTTTTAATAATTGCTTAAATATCCAATCTTGAAAATACAATCTATTGAGCTAATGTCTGCTCACTGGAGGGAAATTAAATATCTTAAATCTCTGTGTCTCGTCTTCTTTCTTGAGAAACAATTAAAAGAAATTCTACTTGTTCAAAGTGGAGCTTGTGCATATAGAAGGTTGCCTTTCTTAAAAATAAATAAAAAGCTGTATAAATACATAAAAGATATTAATTAACTCTTCATACCCCCTGACCAAAGAAACCCAAACCCCACACAAATCTCACTTTATATAGTAGAAATGCTGGTATAAGTAGCAGCATTACTTACCTTATAGGAGGATTTGGTTTCATATGCAGGTAGCTTTTCATAGCTTTGAAAATGACTCCCAAAACTTCAAATTTCTGAAAAATCACAAAGGAAAATTGTGTTTCAAGTTAGTTTTTCCAAACAGTTTTCAATTTTTCTAAAAGATACATTTTTTAATTAATGTTTTATTGACAATCACAAGCAAACAACATAGGGTTTTCATCTCTTGGACATTTTCACTGGAGGTTTAGTCATCCTGAGAGCATTTATTATAATTAAAAAGATAACATTCAAATTAGCAAAACAGAACGTTTTCAAGATGCCTGTATTTTTTTATTCATTAGTTTAGTTTTCTTGATCATGTTTAAAAAAATACAAAACAAAAGTAAAAAACCCGGAATTAATTTAGTGCCTCAAAATTCTTGGATTTTAGTACCAGTCAGATACCAGATCTGTTGGTAAATTTGTTCTCTTTGTTATCACTTCAAATAAAAAAATATTATTCAGATCATTTTCATGAATCTCTTCAACAGACAGTGATTTAAAGTGTTTATATAAGAGCTATCCATTATTACTACAGCCAACATACCTGAGATGTCAAGTGCTCAGATTGAAAAACTCTTTCAATACACATGCCTGTTGGAAACGTTATGTAAAAATGTGAATTTTGTGAAAATTATGGTTCTGTGGCTATTGAGTGCCTCCCAAGAAATATCTCTAATTTGTGTAACTCATGCTTGCTCTCTAGTTTGGCTTGGTTTCACTTGTCTTTGTTTTAGAAAGGAGGTGCACTTAGTTTCTTTTTGGTGCAGACTAATCCTCAGTGTTGCATTTGCTCAGAAAGGTTTCCCAAAAAATAATTTTTCCCCAAATAGAAGAAAGACTTAAATTCAAACTGTTTTCAGCAGTAGCCACCCATCTTTCCTTTCTCTTTTTCTCACTAGGACATTTTTATCAGAAGAAATTACAATTTCCCCAATCATTCCAGTAGTTATTGATGATCTATTGTAGAAAAATATTCTATTTCATCATTAAGTATATGCTTAATATTAATTTATATTCCATCTTATATAGTTTAATCAGTTGTTTTAACCATGTGGTTTCAGTAACCAGGCCTATCCACATGAGCTTTAGAGCACTATTAGGCCTATGTTAATTTTGATGTAAACAAAACCAAACCAAAACAAACAAACAAAAAAAAAAAAATCATAACTATGATGTTTCTTGTAACTCTGCAGACATAACTAAAGAGAAACCACTAAAATTCAGACCCATACCCAGCAGGTAGTAATAGCTTTCAGTCACTGTTCTTGTAGGTTTTTTTGTTATTTAGACTGCTGGCTTCTGGAAGTTGCTGCTTCCTTCCTTCTCATTTTCTTTATTCAGCATGCAAGTCCCATTATTTTCTAGTCACAGCAATTGCTTTTGATGTAATGTCATCAAAATTACTAATTCAGACAAGCCATAATCATCTTGCAGTTGGAAATGTGGTAACTAGGTCAATCAGTGACTACTTCACCACTAGAGGGAGAGTGCACATATTAAAAAGTAGTTAAATATTCAATTCTGTATATTACAATGGTCAAAAGGTCAGCTACTTCATAATTTGGTTTTGGCCTAACTAATTTATTCCTTCATAAGCTTTAAACTGTGCAAATATTTTTTATTTTAATGTATTTTGAAATGGAGAAGCAGAACACCAAATCTCAAAGGAAAATGAGCCCCTAACAGACAAAATTTAGAGTATTAAGTGAACTATTGTACATCCAAAAGGTCAGAAGAGTCTAGAAATTCCATTTGTTTAATAACTAGTCTCTTCAACAAGTCTAGCACTTGAGCTAGAGCATCTTTGAATCACCCCCTCAGCTGAGTCACAGCAAAATTCTGTACCCTTTTCTGCAAATTAGACTGTTTTGGCTGGAACTAACTGGACACATATGTTGCCACCTGCTGCACATTCTTTAGTCTGAAGTTTTTCAACAGCTTGGTTTATATCTTTGAATAATTTTTCCATTAGAGAAGGTAGGAGTGGGGAAAGGGCTGCTCCTCCTTTGGACTGGTTTATTCTCAGCCTGGCAAATTACTAGCAGGTTGCTCCTAGGTGGGACCTGTTGCTCAAAGAGTCAGTCAGGCATGTCATTTTCACATCTGAAAGAATTTGTTGAGTCAGTGCCGGAAGAAGGTTTCTCTGTATGATATTTTATTCAGATTTGTAAACCAGATTTTAAGTGTATATATTACAATTTTCTTAATATAAATTTAAATAATTTTCTAGGTTTACAAATGGATTTGTAATTGCACATAATTGTGCATGCATAAAATGAAAATTTAGAAAGAATAGTTGAACATTTAGCTTCTTTCATTTGCTGCAGAGATCACATCCAGGACCTTGGATGGAATAGCAACAGTCTCCTTTTTATCTTTAGTGTATTTTGTCACTTGTCATCCTTCTCCTTATCTTCCTCTCACACACACACACACCCTCCCCAGACATCATCCGTTCAAGCCAACCAACAATAATCATAGTCAGATTAAGAATATTATATATCCACAATGTCACCCTTGTGAAATTTTGTTCATCTTAATAGAACAATTTCTCATACATGACTTCAGCCAGCATCAGACACACAGTCAGGGAAGCCTGATCCACCATGTCCCTGGGAACAGAGACTATCAGTTTGGTTTACTGTGATTGTATGCTTATATTGTATGCTTATATATACTACCCACAAAGATTCCTCTCAAATATCTAATATACTTTGTATGCCAAAAAGCCATAGCATTTTTAGCACCCATGATTTTTTAACCTCCATGATTATTTATAAGAGAAGTTTATATCATAGTCTCATGCTCCATTATTAGCTCTCCTGTCAAAATGATTCAGTCATCCACTCACAGTGTTACCCATTACAAATAGGAAATTTGGAAAGCTGGGCAGAAAGTTCACAAACAAAACATGCTCTTAAAATGGTTAATCCATAGTTTTCAGTAGATACTTATGAATAATGAATGCACACGTAGGAGGTAATCGGTCTGGACTTGTATGGGATAGGAATAGGTGATGGCCTACTTATAAAAATATATACCCTTAATGTTACATTAAGGAAAGGAGACTGCAGGTCTTTGGTTTTCAACTCTGATTACTGAATTATGCATGAGCTTATCTAGAGAGTTCTAAACCAATTTTTTATTTGTAAATATTCACTTATGTCAGTTGAAAACCCCAGCTTTTAATGACTGTTGTTTTGAAACAGTTTGACCAGTTTGATTTGCAGTCCCTCTCATCATCACAGGAGAGTGGCTACACTGGCCTTTGCCTGTGCCTGCCAAAGCTAAACCTTGGTAACAGCAGGCATCCGCAGAAGCTTCATCACTTCAGGGAGTATCCAGACTCCAAACGATGCCATGGGCCACCACAAGGCGTGGCAAGGCCCAGGTATGTGAGTCTGAATACAGATTTTGGTCCTATGCTTCTTGGGGTGTCCCCTGGGAAAGGAGGGTGCAGGGGAAGAGCCCTCACAGCCTGGAGCACGTTTGGGTGGAGGAAGGAGGTCAGGGAGGTGCCAAGGAAGGGAGGGCTGGTGACAGTGCCCAAAGCCAAAGAGAAGCAGTCAGTGGATGACAGGGAGCCCCAACAACATTCCAGATCCTGACGAGCAGGGTATTTCCAGAAATCTAACTAAACAAAGCTTGTGAAAGACAGGAGGAGTGGGGAAAAGACACTGTAAAGTGAAAAAAAGCCTAAAGACATTTAACCATACTTGTTACCTTGGCAGTATTGAGTAATTTAGCAAGTACCTTCTCCTTACTAACCAGCACTGAAAATGCAAATAAATGGAAATAAATCAGATTCAAGCCAGAAATTATTTCCTGACTGTGAGTTTTTAAATGCAGGTGAACACTTCTCAATATTAGAATATATTTTTAAAGAAATAATTATATTTCATACTTTATGTTAACAACTGTTCACTTAATGTGAGAGATCAGTCTAGTGTACATTCTTCAAAAATAAAAATATTTATAATAATTGAATATAATAATTTTAAGATATTCTGTTTTGGCTCCTGAGTTTGAACTTCTGTATAATTAAATGGACTTAGATCCATTTATGCTGGTATTTACTATGTCCACAGGGGCTTAACCATAAACAATTTATCTTATTTCTATTATCATTAATATAATTTAATCAATGTAAAACATAGCATAAAAAGAATAGAAGAGACAAAACCAAGTTTTAAAATATGTATGCTTTTTTATATCATCAGGAAAATAAATCTCTTTTCAAATATCATTAGAGGCTGCTGGAATAATTTCGTCCCATCAGCCTAATGACCAGGTCACACAAATTTTCAGACAAAAATTCTTCTTGAAAAGCAAAACTTTGCAGTCACCACTGAAGAAATGCTTATTATTAAACATTAATACCTCCTTGTGAAATATTCCATGGTCTGCCCTTCTTAAGTGAGAAAGGTTTGTTTAGAATGACTGGTGTCAGGCATCAGTAGAAGCAAAGTAAAATAAAAGAAATAGTTTCTTTTTATTATCTTTTTTTTTTTTTTTTACCTAATCTGAGGACGTTTTAATAATGCTGCATTTCTGAGGGGCCTGGGGTTTAACAACTGTAAATGCTGGGTTTGCTTTAGGACTAGACAAACATGACACCACCACCCCTGAAAAAAAGAAAATTAACAAAGGATATCAATTATGAAAAAACGGAGAGTGTTCTGGGAAACTTAAATTACAAATCCCTAGAGCTCTGAAAAGAAGAATAAGGAAATTGCTTTCTCCCTTTGGGCATGACCTTTTCTTTTGAATGGATTCCACAGAATAAAAAAGAGGAATCATCTTTTATTTAAACAGGAAGCAACTTGAGGCAGTTTAGGGCTCTTGGGAATATTTAAACACATGCTGAGAAAGAAATTGAAAGCCATGACTATTTCAAGGACAGAACTTCGGTGATCTATGCCATTAATGTGATACCCAGTCCTCCTGACACCAAGAGCAAAAATAGCGTTTATCCTTTTATCAATTCACAGCATTAGCAATGCAACTGCCTGTGATAATGCCTGAAATTATGGAGTGAGCTGTTTTCAGGGCCTTCTGGAAGGACTGGACAATGCTGGTAGGTCCATTAAAAGTTACATTAGGGAAATTTAATTCCTCCAGCCCAGCTCCATTCACAGCTCCTCTTTTCTTCCAAGTTACAGTCTGTTGAATCAATAGCCATTAGAGTGAATCAACCTCAGTGGGAAAACGCCCTTGTCAAATCCCAGCCTGACTCATTGTCATCATTTCAGATCCCAGCTTAAGCAAAAACATTCACATTTGAATTCTCAGATGAGAGGTACTGTATTTTAAACCAATGCCAGAGCCTGCAAGCAATGCCATGGAGCTGTGATACCCATAGAGGAAACTCCAGCAAACAAGGTGCAAAACAGCTGAGATTCATTTCAGTGTCTCTTTTTTCACTTGCTTCTATTAGAACAGCTGCAGTCTCCAAAATGTGACCCAGACTCCTGATTTAATCTCTTGTATTTGCTGCTAAATGACATTTTGCATTTGTTTTAATAACAGGCTGTGAGGCTGTGGCTCTTTGTGGCCTTCCAGAGGAGCTGAGTCCCTTTACATCATTCTCACTTTTATCAGCACTATCACACAGCAGGATAGTAGAGTCTAAATCCACTTTCATTTCCTCAGGGTGTTCACCTGGTCAGAAAAGGATGTCCAGAGACCTGACATAACCATGAACATGAGTAAGAGGTTCAGGGGCCTTTCAGTATCAAGGGTGCATTACCTTCCCCTTGGGAGGCAAGACAAAGCAAGCCTTCTGAAGCAACCAAGGGACCATAGTCCCCACAGGACAGGACTTTGAGTAAAATCTGAATGCTCTCTAATCCACAAATCATATTAAAAAAAAAATTTAAAAAATCTATCATAGTCAAGCTAATATTTGAGCTTGCGTTTATGAGGTAGAACTCCATGAATACATTATTCGCAACTGAAAATGAGTTTTCTTTTTGTGTCTTTCCTTGCACCTTCCTTTTTTTTTTTTTTTTTTTAACCAGCTCTAATGTACTCTATTTTCTATTTTTTTTTTAACTAATTAACTGTGATAAGAGCCAAAAAGTCCTGTGGCTTAAAGTACACTAATGAGTATGACATGATTTTTCAAGCTGTAATATGGAACACTGAAAATGTGTTATTCATGTATGGAAAAGCACTCCACACCTATTTATAAACCTCCTGAAATTATGAATCTTTCAATACTGCTACCTATTTATAAATAGCTCAGGGGCATAAAGTACACTGACAACTTGATGACCTAATATCACATTATATTCTGATTTTGTTTGATACACATGCGTTCTGTAATTTGTAAGCACTCACATTGTACTACTTTATGGCATGTTCTGAATATAACAAATTTGCAAAGTTTTGCAGATAAACCACAATAGTCACAATGAATTCTCTCCTATTTACTCTTCATTACAAATTATTTGTTTACCTCTCATGCTTATATTTTAGTTTCTAAGTAACAGAATAAAGGCTAAGGTCCTAACCATATCTCCATCACACAATGCAGACTTTTTTCTTGCTAAGAGTGCTTTAAACACAAGTAGATGCTGAGCATGAGACAGATGAAAATGGATGGAAAGTATGAAAGCTTTGGTTTAATATGACTCAAGGCTGAGAGGAATAATAGATGACAGGGAAATAAAAATTGATGGAGACTGCTATTTTAAACAAGGGTATGAATGGCAATAAGAAACAGAGGAGATGAGCTGGAACAAGTTCAGATTAAGAACTGCTAGGCTAGTATGCTTTTTTAAGCATTTTGGTAAGACTTGAAGGATAGAGAGCAGTTCTTTCTTGCTAGAGTATATAGTGGTATCTTATTAAAATTGAGCTGATTATTAGAAATTTACTATTTCTGAAGGAAATGTACCAAGATGATGACATGAGATTCATATAGAAAGACTGAGAGGTTGCAAAGCCATCTAATGAAATCCATTTTTGCTTTTTCTACGCACAGAAACCCTGATGCTTCAGACAGAGAGATGTTGCTTCTAGACTGTAAATATAGGAGTGGGTTTACTAGATTTGGGATGCTTGAAATTGGTCAAAGGAAATCTTGCTGACTTCCAGCTAAATGTACATTAATTCTGATACACTCAAATCAGTGGATTACAGGCAAGCCTTTTTAGGGTTTGAAACATGTTTTTCTTTTAAGGTTTTGAAAGCAAGGCTCACTTCTCTTGCTCTCCAAAAATGAATTCTGATACAAGAAAACCTTGACAATTAATTAATTGCAGGAGTGGATGGCCACTCATTTATTTAAATTAACTTCCAACCAGGGACATGCTGTGCTTCCAGGTAAAATGATACTAGCATTTCTTAAGTTAATCACTGACTTCATCACAAGGGACACAAATTTCCTTCATGCCAGCTTTCATGTTTTCTGAAAATGCTTGCAAGTTATATGTAATAGCTTTGCAAATTCAGGTAATTGTTTTACAATTCTTATACAATTTCTTCCACCTCTCAACTCAGCCCTAGAATGTGGTTAAATCCAAATGATCCAGATATCCCCTAAAGTGCTGGCAGAGCAGTGTGAGATGAAGGTGAGGTACACAGACTGAGATTCTCTGCTGAGCTAAACTCCGAGATTCAACACATCCCTGCTGATTTACTCCAGACAAAGAGCCAGCCTGTTATTTTTAGCTTTTATATTTTACTGGAATTTATCAGTATTTGAACTCCTCTCCAGTGGAGCATCTGTACTCCCAGCCACAGGCAGAGCATGTATAGGGCACTAGCTCCTCTCCCACACAGCCTCAAGTTGCTTGTGCCACTCTTCCATGCACCCATCCTCACAGCTCGCTGACAAACCTCTCTAAATTACAATGAGGCAGCTGCCCACACATATGTGCTGGCTGATTTGTTTTGCGCAGACCCAACATACCACCTCCACAGTCACAGCAGCCTGTTTCAGAGATTACGAGTGTGAAAGAACAGCAACAAGCTGAGCTCACACACCAAAGATCTCAGTTTCAGTGGTGGAGGAAGAGTGGGCTTTATGCTGAGATTCTTGTTCTCTTCCCTGTGATGCATCACTTCTTCCGGGACTTCCTTAGCACAAGGTTAACAAACCTAAGTCAGAATGGAAGTTGCAGCTCCTCCTACACAGCGCATGTTGTCCTGCCACCAGGGAGGCAGCTTCAGCAGTTTGTTACAGAGTCAAGTGGTACTTAAGTTTGTTGAGTGATTGTGTTGGAAATTTCAGCATGTAGAGGTGATACCACTGCATGAAGATTTTGATTGTGTATTTCTCTTCTTTTTTTTTTTTTTTTTTTAAGTCTGTACTGGGTTTGTGTGGCCAGGTTTTGGGGGGCTGCAGGGGCAGGTTCTTTGAGAAGCTGCCAGAAGCTTCCCCCTGTCCAACAGTGCCAGTGCCAGATGACTCCAAGGTGGATCCACTGCTGGCCAGGGCCAAGCTCATCAGCAACAGCGGTGGCCCCTCTGGGATAACATAGTTAAGAAGGAGAGAAAGTTGTTGCTCAAGATGATTGCAGCCAAGATAGGAGTAAGGATAAATGTGAGAGAAACAGCCCTGCAGACACCCAGGACAGTGCAGAAGGAGGGGCAGCCCCTGCTGGAGCCCGTGGTGAGGCAGCTGTGCCCCTGCAGCCCATGGAGATCCGTGGAGGAGAAAATATTCACCTGCAGCCTGTGGAAGACCCTATGCTGGAGCAGAGTGGTACCTGTAGGAGCTGTGACTCAGTGGGAAACCCATACTGGAGCAGGACCTGTGGCTCCACGGAGAGAGGAGCCCACACTGGAACAGGTTTGCTGGCAGGACTTGTGGCCCCATGGGGGATCCCCGCTTCAGCAGCCTGTCCTGAGGGACTCCTCAATGTTAGGGCTCTTTGCTCCTGGGAAAGTGATGCATTTATTCCTGCTGCAGTGGGATGGGATGGTCAGTAGTCTTTCAGAAGAATCCATTGAACATCTCTCTTTAAAAGGCAACAAATTTATTTCATTAATAACTATAAATATTTTGAAACCCACTATCTGATTGACCAAAAGTGCAGACTCCCCAAAAAAAAATCCATGCACAAAATGAAAATATCCAAATGCCTAAACTAATTGACCTAGAGATCTAGAGTAGGCTAAGTGGGAGTTGTAAAGTTGCTGTCAACTTGAGATATGTATCCAGATGTTTCTTAAAACATGAATTTACCCTTACTTTGCTTTATTTGCAACATTGGGTGGTTTCCAATATCTTCAAAATTCTATAATTAAGTAGCTAAAGCTGTTATCTAGTATGTTGGTGCTTGTGTGTTGTTTGTTCCAGCTTCAGACTTACACTTGCATCTGGATTTACTTGTTTTTCATACTCAGGGAAATATTGATTTACAGAATGTATATTTTTAATATTGAGAATTTCACAAACAATGCTGTAGATCCCTGCCTTGGAGCAATGAGTCATGAGAAGTGGTTCAAGGACTGAAATGATTACTTTGAAAAGTGTATTTTTAACTACAGGAGGAAATAACTTTCATTATCATCAGATTGGCAAAGTACTTGAAGGTAATAGCTCCATCAGGTAATTTTTTCCTAGTCCTTATGTCAGAAAATAAAAAAAAAAAGAAAGAAAACCAAACCACCTTTTTTTCCAAAACACTCTTCACAGCAGTGGAAAGTTAGATGGAAAGGCAAGACACAGACATTGTCAGAATAAAATGTGTTGAAGAAAATAACAGGTGGATAAAAAGAGTAGGAAAAAAAAATTACCACAGGATAAATTAATTTCATACAGTGCTTGTTTAAAGGGCTGTTAGGACCAGAAACTCAAAGAAACCAAATTAAATTAACTCATAAAATTAAAAAAAAAAATTTTGAAAAAAAATTATGTGAAGCTGTACATCTATAATTATGGATGATAAACTATGTTGATTCATGCTAGTAATCAGGCATCTTTACCATCAAGAAAGGAATAATTTTTACTGTTCTATTTGCTATAAGACCTAGAAATACATAGACAAGGACTATCCTTGGGTTGTGTTCTCCTCTGCAGTCCACCATTTCAACCATCAGTGACTGGGCTCATCTCTGGCCATGAACTCCATTAAAACCTGGATGAATTTATGTATTCAGGCACTCCAGCAAGCAGCAGAAGAGCCCAACATTACTGTGTCTCTGATTGTGCAATAACAGAACCTGTCTATCCAACTGCAAAAATCCAACATAGCCTGTTAACAGGTGTCTTTGTATAAGGAGTATGTGCAAGGTGCATTTTAAGGTTGTCAGTAGGAACCCACAAAATTCACATATCAGATACACACAAATCAGTCTCCAGTGCTGCATTTTTCATAAACATCTTTGCAATATTTAGAGCTAGATTGAGTGACAGGAGATCTTTTGAATCAGGTAGCTTACGTGTGTATCTGTAATCCGACTTGACTGAGTTGAAGTATGGGCTTTTGTTATTCTGTCAGCATAAGTACAAGCCAGCACAAAGCCTCCTTACTCAGTGTAGTTCAGCAGCCCTGCAATAGACAACAGTACCTCTCCTAATTTTCATGCTTGATTTTTACAGATGTTAGTCCAAAGCACCTACCTACTTGCAGGCAGCCTTCTCAAAGCAGCTGGAACAAGAGCTGCCTGTAAGAGAATAGGCCAAATCCTCTATATTAATTACAGCTTCATTGCTCTGTTTAGCAGCCACCATCTGCCAAAATCTGGCTAGAGTTGGGGTGATCCCTGGGCAGGGCTTGCCAAAGTAGTGATAAAATGCTGAAACAGGCTTCTTTTAGCTTCTGGATGGAAAAAAAAAATCACTGCTTAATATAAACTTCAAAACACTTGAGTTCCTCTGACCTTTTCAATATAGGCAAGGATGTAGACATGGGGAAGTTTCACAAAGCATTGGTTGTTGGTCTCACTGGCTGATAAATACTAGACAGCTCAATACTGTGCACAATCTCTTGTAGGCTGTTTGATCTAAGAAAAAACTATACTTTCCAAAACTATTTCATCCATATTTTCCTTACAAGTGGCCTAAAGTGAAAATGAGCTTAGGCTGCCTACAAAATGTGCTTAGGCTGCCTACAGTACACTGACCATTGCACAGAACAGTCCCATACTCTTCATGTACTCTCCTGCAAGTCCCGAGTCCCCGATGGATCAGCACAGCTCAGTAGAAAGAAGAGCACCAGACCATGTCCTTCCAGTAGGCAGGTACCATGCCAGGACACTGTGGCCACCTTGGGGGTTCCCTCCTTCCTCATTGTGGACTCATCCCTGTGCATTGCACGTAACATTGTACCTGTTAAAGTGTGAATATATGGCATAATGCAAATATAGTCTGGAGAACACAGAAGACAATAAGCCTAAGTTGTCCCTGGTTTGTTTGTGTTCCTTTCAGGCACACCTAGTTCCTTGTTCCTGACATATTTCTGTTCACTTTAACAGGTATAGCTTAGGTTTGAAGGAATGCTCTGAGGGTGATCTGAGGCAGTCACATTTTAACCTCAAAAAAACTTTCCTTGATTTTGATAGCTTTAAAAAGAAAATTTTAATAGAGATTAACATTTAGTATTTGTCTATATGCATACTATTCTCTACAGAGGCCTGATTCTAATATGCTGTTCATACAATGTAAGGGAATATTTCTGTATTTTCCAGAATGCTTCATTTTCCTGATATTTTTATTAATTACAGTGATATAATGAACCAGACCCATTTACAGGCTCTGCAGACTTCCCATCCAAGCAGAGGGTTTTAAAACCACACTGATTTGCAGTGTGGTTACGAACGAAATTAATCAGTACTTACTAATAACATTTACAGCACGAGAAATAAAATTATTGAAGTGTGTTTCAGTTTCAGCAGACCTAATTGTTTTCCCTGTCTCTCAGGTGGTGTCTCGGGGGGGTGGGGGTTGATGAGGTTTAGATTTTCTGTGAATATCAAAGCCAGCAGTCATAGCTCTATATGTGTTATTTATTGAGCTCAGCAACTGTAGTTGCTGTGTCCTGCAAATTCTATGGGGCAGAGCTGCAGGGTGTTGAGGGTGTTGGATAGCACTTGCTGAGTAAGACAAAACAGACCCTTACAAAAGGAAGGCTGACAAATTCAGATACTTACATTTAAGCAGGTGCTTTGTGTACTGGATTCTCTTCTCCATCACTTTTAAGCTTATCATGTGAGAAACAGAAAATAGATTTTGTAAATATATGGTAAAATAAACAAAGGGCAAATAGCAAGGCTACAATATATTAGTATGAGATAGTTGTTTTATGACTTTTCATAGCCAGCAAAGACATGACTGGTTCCTGATCACAGCATTTTGACCTATTTTTCTGCCTTTTTAAAAACAGATAAACTCCTTTAACTTTGCCAAAAATGCATCCTGTTGATCACTAGACTGTCACTCAGCTGCTCTTGTTCATTCTTCACTTTAAAGTAAACACTGGTTTTGCTTTTTGCCTTGGGGAACTTGTATCAACCCTTTCACGTCTAACCAAATGCAGCGACCTGAGAGTGATGCAATCTCCTGTCTTGACCCTCTGGGCACCCTTGGCTTGTTTCCATGTTGTTTCCATGGGGTTTTTTTTGCCAGGCTGCCTATTCCTGGTGCCATGCGGGGCAGCTGCAGGTGATCTCTTTCTCACAGGCAACGTGCCTTCTAGTTTGATTCTTTTCAGGACAGATGCTGTCCTTCCCTCCAGCTGTTGCTGTGTTGACCATGTTTGAGTACATGAGAGAAAAGAAATCAATATCTAGCAGAATAAAGAGAGTCTTGCTGGCTGTTTTTCATCTAGAGGGTTCGATTATTTCCGTTGTTTAAAAGGTCCAATAAAATAAAATTGGTTGACAATGATGTATAGTCGAGTAAATTTTACCTTTAAAAGCTACTGTTTATTTTTTGTAAATCAGTAAATTTGGTTTCTATATAGGTTAGATTCTTTTTTTTAAAATTTTTTGTTAATCATATAATGATTCATTTACCTGTTCACCTCTTCACTCAAATTGTCTCGGCTTCCCTGATGCCTTGAGAGACTACCAAGAAGAGAGGCTAGACAGAGTTAAAGGAATAAAGTAGGTATTTATTAAAAAGGGCCTTCAAAGAATACACCTTGGGCAGTACAAGATGGACGACGGGTCACATGTTTTCACACTTTTATAAGTTTTGGTCCATTTACATATTGGGGTCAATTGTCCAATTGCAGTTTCAGGTTATGAAGTTCCATCCTCCCAGACTGCTCTGGGCAATTCTCTGTTGTTTATACTTTTTGGGCCTGAAGCTGCAGTGGTGTCCTTGGTTCTTGGGCTGGAAAAGGATTGTTTTGTCTAATTAAGCTGTGAGGAGAACTTGCTAACACTTAATATGAAGTTCAGAGTTATATACCAATGCAGTACAGAATCTGGGTAATATGAAAGCTGAAACTCAAGGCATCATCCATCCTCTTCTATTCCCAATGAATAAATGCATGGAAAAGGAAACAGAATTTGTGCTGGACTACAGTTAATCTCTAGTGAGACAAATCTCCCCATGGGACAAAACACTGCTATGTTTCGCTTTTGTTCTTTTACATTTTGCCTACAGAGATAACATGTAGAGATAGGTGTCGCACCATTTAAAACTAAACATGGAATGCTTTCTCTTTCCTCAAGCCTCTGCCCAAGAGGTGAGAGTACAGAGATGACCACAGTGGGGGAAATGAATGTTCATGTGAGAAAGTTCATGCATAGTTGGGTTTTCTGTAGAATGCAGGCTCTGACTTGTGAAATATATTTTAAAATCTGAAAAATTAATTACACTTCTTTCTACCTCTGTCTTCCAGAAAAATGGAATAACAGCTCCAATAAAATATTTGTGACAGAAGCTGCTATAGCTAATTCTTTTTGAATTGCTATCTTTAACTTATTCCACCACATACTGGCTGATCTCACAAGGCTTCTCCTTATGGGTTTATAATCCATAAGGCTCTGGAAGCAAAAGTCATTCTTTTCCTTTACAGAACTTTTTTTTCCAGAAAATGGCAGATTGAAATCTTGACTGTGTCTGAATATGTGTTTTCTAGTTTCATTTCATCTTCTCAGTGATCTGCCAATATTTTCTAGCTTTTCCTATACCCTATATTTATTATGATATTACACATCATTTACAGTTGATGATGTCTCTTTTTGTAATTAAAGTATTATGCTTTTAGTACTTATAGACTGGGTTTTCTGCTTACTTATGTCTGTGGATAACCCACCTAAAAGATTAATTTCCTCTCTGCCGATTTTTAGGATTTTAGGAAATCACAAATTTATCCTTTTTAGAGCTTTATAAAATTAAACATCCAAATTTCTTCATTTACATCTCTATTTCAAGCCCACTGTCAAATGGAATAGAACAGATTTGAAAAGGGAAGCTGGTCAGAATAGTGTAGACATTTGTGTTTTTCCCCAAACACATAAGATTGCATTTGATTTATTCTTACAAACTTTTATGGATTTGTAACATTGATTATGAAAATATTTACGCTTCCCTCAAGTGTGTCCATTCAACTCAAGGGAATTTATCCATTGACTTCAGTTCCTGGGTGAGCGAGTTCAAGGTGGGTGACTTTAAAATCATATTACAATATATTAATGCAATGAAAATATTTAAAATGAAACCATGATGTGAAAAATGAAATAGGTAATTTACTTATTCACTGCACATCGAAGAAATTGCTTTTGTATCATTTTAAAAAGTCAGGAAAAAAAAATCACTTAAATTAGGTCCAGAGATAACAAGCATAACAAACTTCCAAACTTGAATGAGCATGGTATTTTTGTCGTGCTTGAAGCTGGTCTATAATCTTATCTGGCTAATAATAAGTGGACACAGAGGTAAAAGAAGGGTCAAATATTAACTTCAGGTTTTTCCATTAAACACTAACCTGAAAAAAGCTGTACCTTTTCACCAAAGAGAGATCCTTGCCAACAGTGTTTCCTTCAATTATTTGTGTTGAAAAAGAGACCTGTGATATAGTCCTTTTGACAAATGCATACAGTGAAGATATCTGCATCTAAACTAACCCTCTTTGTGGCCAATGGGCAGAACTGGTAATAGCAGAGTGCATCTTGCCTCACTTACAGCAAAGGTATATTATGAGATCAGATACATACCAGAAAAATTATATTTCTGTCCACTGTCTGCAGAAAAGTTCTAACCCCCGGTTGAGATGTTTGTATTGTAGGTACGTGATGTTGAGTCAGTTTGAATGCTAATAGTTTACCTCAATTAAAAAAATTAATGTCAGAACTCTTTAGCTCAGTGTTACCATGAAAGTTTGGCATTTGTTACAGACCTCTTTATTTGGCATGTTTCACTTATGCCTTAGCCTTTGCCTCAGAAATTCCTTTTCAAGTCTCCTTCTGTTATTGCTGAAGTTAAGTTGCAAAAGTAACACAAATTCCTAGAAAAAATTTTGGAGAACAGTTATCAGAAAATACATTATAAAATGCAATTTTTTTCTTGCCATGAACTGACCTTTTAAAATATTTACACAAAAATTGTCAATTTGCAAAATAATAAAACAAGGGAACATCTTAACAGAAAACTATTAAATATTCTCTGTATGAATGGAAGAAACCATATAAAATATTTTTAAATCTCAGAATGTATTGATTTCATAATAATTTGCAGAGTGATCTGTCCTCTTTCTCCCTGTACAGTTACTCTCTTTTCAACAAATACAGCAGCACAATAGTATGTTTCTCAGGCTCTTCTGAAGGTTGATTGGCTTTTCAAGCTATGTACACTCCTTGATCCCAGCTCTGAAACTGCAAGTAAAAACAAAATCCCGGTCAAAATATTTGTCTTGATGAGTCACTTATTGACTTCAAGGGAAATTATTTTTAAACTCTGTTCCAAAGAAAGGTACCTTGAATGTGAGCAGACTTCAGAAGATGAGTGAAAGTTTACTATCTGAAAGTTTCATTGAATTATGAACAGTTATACCAATTGTGGAAGCTTGTTCTAAGGTTCCACCTACTCAACCATGTTCTGCAAATCACTCTCTGGATTGCTTCAAGGATGAGCTAAGACAGCCTGTCCATTGTTGTTATTGCTGGCAAATTTGTGCCTTGCTATCTTGCTCAGAGAGGAATAAGTGCTGAAAGTGCATGTACATTACTTAATAGGTGAGCACTCCTGAACTGGAATCTTGTATAGGAGAAATCCAGTGTCCAACAAATTTCAGACCCAGTCTAATACAAATAAGGTGCTATTTCTAGATGTCTGTATGTACATGAATTCTACACAGTCTTATCACAGGTACTTCCAGCAATACAGTCAAAGCCTTCAACATGCTGAATTCTTGACATAGCTTAAGAACAGCTTGCATTCCAGACCTTTTTTCCTCAAAATGAGATAAAGACATTTTTCTTCAACAGGCTTTTTTGACACTGACTTCAAAGAACTAGTAATGAAACACTTGCCATGGAGAAATCTGATTGATAGAGTAATGGAGATGATATTGCTGGGTTCTTTTGTGCTCATTTCCAGAGGAGAGATTTGAAAAATTTGGAGACTTCCTTGTAATAGTATTGCTACTGTAGCACAGCATAAATAACCTATTTTCAAGAAACAGTATGTTCACTCAGCTGGACTTCTCTGCTATATGAGTCATGTAACTTTAATAAAAGATATTGTCATTTCTCTTCTACAGTTTATTGTGGTTATAGATTTGAATATGCAAGACACCATTTAACATGCATTTTCAAGCCATCAGGAAGTAAAGTTCAGAACACCATATGTTTTTCCAAAGTGCTTATTATAAACATCAGGCACTCAAGAGAAGCCCAAGCATCAGTTCCTGAGGTATTACTGATGTGAGTGGGAAACTTCCTGTTCTCAAAGCCACAGCAGCATTTGTTCATGTGAGACAAAAGACATTCTATGTCCTAAGTAGAAATGTCAACTGCACCAAAATATATCACTGAACATTGAAGAAAATACTAATTTTATCACATATTTTATTTTCTTTTGATTCTACCCTCAAAGCAGCTTTACTTTGCCTTGTTTCTTATCTTTTTTGTCAAAATGATCAAGAAGCCATTTATACTTTATAAACATATTTTATATACATACTTTATTCAAAATTCTACATTTGTACTTTATTGAACAATTTATTTTGTGTTGAGAGATAAAAAAATATTCTAGTTAACATCCCAAACTTTTTTAGGTTTCAGACAAAGCCCAAGCCACTTGTCACTGACTTGGTGTATATTCTTCTGAGGTTTTCTCTGCTACTCCAAAACTTGAAGATTTACTTCCTAATAATTAAAGAACCAGACACAAAGCTGCTACCCTAATTAAAGAATAAAAAGTGTCTAGTTCTAAGCATTTATTTGTGTCACGTGCAGACAATTATGAACTTCAAAAAACAGAGAAATCAGTGCATAGTGGTTGAGCAATATAAATGCAGGGCAACACATCTGAAATTCTATCTGCAGGTCTCAGTTTCACAACCCTTTTGAATGCAACGATGTTGCACAAGTATAATGCAAGGCAGAACTTACTCTTCTGCAATGAGCAGTCAAGAGCCAAGAAATTACTTCATGTCTGTGTATAATGACAGCTTTTTGCTGGCCTCCAGGATATGAAAGACACTGTGCAAAGAACCTCATAATTGTTTTATTATATTACTTTAAAGGGTGGGATTCAGTGCAATTGTTTTAGGAAACTGTTTCTGACCACAGTATCTAAAGAGATCTTTACTGCAATACTTCTGATCGTTAAATTATTCTAGGAATTCAGGAAGTCACAACATCCTCCTCATCAGTAAAGGAGAAACCAGATAAAATCAGTTCAACTCCCTAGAAATCAGTGTTACAGCAGCCAAAAATTAGGCCCAGTATGTTTTAATGCCTGGAAAGGACACACAAAATTTCCTCATTAAGGATGAATCATTTGTCTTTGTTTTAGCAGTAATGCTAAATAGAATAGAGAAGGTGTATGCCAGAGGCAAGGGGGAGGAGTACTTGAATAATTTTGAATTGTTGAAAAGCTCAGTTTAATATGAAAAAAAATTACTTCAACAATCTGCAAATGAATGAGCCATAGACAAGGGAAAGCCATACTTTTTGTGTTAAATCAGTCCATTCGTTTAACAGTTGGATGTGTTGATAGCTGAATTACCATCTGTCATATAAGCAGATGTTTTTCATCCGTGTTTTAATGAATCTTATTTTTCTAATCAACTTTGTACAGAGTAAAAAATCTGCTTTTAAGAAGCACTGCATCTTCCATACACTGGACTACTTTGGCCTGTCAAAATTGCAAACTATCTTATCAAATTAAAGTGTTTACGAGACTATGCTTCCTTTCATGGTCTGAAATGCATCCTTGCTCAAGCAATGATTCTATCCCATCCATTTCAAAATGAAGTAGTGACACTTCAAGCTTTCCTAGAGCAAGGCTATGGTAATCCATCTGCAATTTGAGTAAGAGCATGCAGATATTGAAATAATTACCTCCCACTATTATCCATCAGCTCTCAAGTAATTACCTGCTTCCATTAGCATTTTATTTGATTCACTAATTACCTTCAGAAATGCTGATTGGATGTCCACTACCTGAAAGGATTACATTCAAATTAACCAACAAAGGTTTTGTTAAGCTGTCAGCATGAAAATAGAAGTCACAGTGATGTATAAGAATAGTCAAGCAGTAAAGTGCAAGTCCTTCAGTTTCCATTTGTTCGAAGTCACAGAAAGTTTCATGCAATGTGTCCTTGCAGCCCAGAAAGCCAGTCATGTCCTAGGCTGCACCCAAAACAGTGTGGGCAGCAGGGCAAGGGAGGTGAATCTCTCCCTCTGCTCTGCCCTGGGGAGACCCCACCTGCAGGGCTGCATCCAGCTCTGGGGTCCCAGCACAGGAAGGACATGGACCTGTTGGAGGGAGTCCAGAGAAGGCCGCCAAGGTGATCAGAGGGATGGAGCACCTGTCCTCTGTTGTTCAACCCAGAGAAGGCTCCAGTGAAACCTTATAGCACCTTCTAGTACCAAAAGGGGCTACGAGAGAGCTGGAAAGGGACTTATTACAAGGGCACAGAATGGTAGCACAATGGGTGACAGCTTTAAACCGCACAAGGGCAGGTTTAGATCAGAAGAAACTCTTTAGTGGAAGGGTGATGAGTCATTGGAACGAGTTGCCCACAGAAGTAGTGGATGGCCCATCCCTGAAAGTGTCTAAGGCTGGGTTGGATGGGGCCAGAACAGCCTGATCTAGTGGAAGGTGTCTGTGCATGTGGAAGGGGAATTGATGTTGAAGGTTGCTTCCAACCTGAACCATTCTATGATTTACAAGCAGGAAAAAAACCAAGAGAATGATACCTCTCTCATATCCATTCTGATCCTACAAGCAGTTTACTGTGGAAGAATATTTACATCATTTAGGTCTAGTTTATCACACAAAGAGTTACACGAACACATTGGCACAGAGTTTATTAAAGAATTGACCTCTGAAGTGTACATGGTTACTATCTTACTATACACTATATGTATTATGCAATGGAGTATTACATGGCTGTTTTAATTCTTTAACTGATACAAAGAATCTAAACCTGTTATCATGTGAATGGAACCTCCTAGTGTTTGTCCTCAGGCATATATTTATACATAGATAGTAATCCTTGGGTAAAATACCAGGCCTCCTGATAGATGCCAGTATGTTGTTTTGCAAAACATTCTCTGTGACCCTTCCAGAGCCTCCTTTAGAGAAGTGTTGGCCATTGAGACCTCCCCCAAAAGAGCTGTGTAAATTTTCTCTGCAAAAAGGAAAGGTTATTTGAGGTAGGTGAACTTACCAGCAAAAATAGTTTGAGTTTGGTGAAAGATTTTGTCCATATTGTCACAAACCTACACAGAACCAACACAAATATCTAAAGGGTTAGAAAATTCATTACAATATTCTTGAAAGGACCTTTTTTTCCCTCCAGACTGCCCAAAATGGACTTAAAGCTAAGAAAAATAAATTGAGAAATTAACAGTTCTGCTAATAACTTGTCCCATTGGCCCTTTTTTAGCACCAGTGGCCCTTTATCATCTGATGTTAGCCATCTGAAACATAAGCATCCAGGCTTTATTTTAGTCAGTGAAGAGGAATATCTCCATTGTGAGATTCACCGTGGTCAATTCTGTTCCCTGATATTACTACATTCATTCTTGCTGTTGGCCAACTCACCCCCTGGAAGTGTTACCTATCACTTCAGATGACATAAGATTTTGTTCCTTCTTAATATTATTATTTTTTTTTAATTTACCAGAAAGGAATTTTCTAACAATAGTCCATACCAGTAAAAAATATTCTGAAGTGTTATTGAAAAGCAGCATAAACTGAAGACAGCACAATACAATAATATATTTTGTTGATATGAAAATTATCACTGTTAAAAAAAAACTTTCAGGGATCCTTGAGAGGGTATAAAATGGTTATATCAGTACCCTGATATATTTAAAGGTGTACTTAGAGAATCTAAATGAATGCATTATCAAGAATCTGTTTTCCCTGAATTTTTCTCATTGACATGTAGATTGTAGCTTTATGTTTTCATTGACTGTAACATACCTACACTGACTATATTTACCTGTACAATATACCTTATCACCAGGTTCATTATTGATCAAAAACTTATTCCAACAAAAACAGTCAGCAAAAACATGAGAAAATCTAAGATGTGATTACGTTGCTTCTATCCACTCCTTGTGTACAGCATTAACCCATCTTCATTTTGATCCTTGTGTCCCCTTTTCACCTCCTTGCAGAACACCTTTTAAGACATTTAGGGTAAAATTCATCACGTTTTTTGAAAAGTGATGATGCTCTGTGGTTTCAGGGGAAGGTTTCCCAGGCCCCTGGGTGATAACCTCACATTCATTGCAGAACAAAAAACATCAGAACAGAGACAGATGTTTTCCAAAGGCAAAAGGATAAAGTCTGGGTCTAATAAAGGCAATTACATTGCACACCATGCTTCTAGTCTTCTAGAAAAGGAAATAACCTTTAGAGATAGAAGGTACCATTTCTAGACTTTTTACATTTCTTGTAATTCCAACGCTGCTTAGGTCTTTACCATTTTGTGTAACCATAAAGAGGTTTTATGTAGAATCTCTGAAATACAAAATCAAATGGCTCTTGCTCTCCTATGAGCAGACAGGTCTCTGTACTTTAACTACTCATATTATGAACACTGGTTTTACTGTTTGGAAGTTCAGAGATAATCTAGCTTTATCCTACTTATGCAGCAACCCCATATTGCAGTCTTTATACAGCAAAACAATCTTTAGGTAACCTCATCTTAGTCCAGCAAAACAAAAGTTCTTGTGTCCTGGTCCTTGCCTGTTGTCCAGGTGAGCTCAGGTAGTCCTGTTAAAAAATATTCTGGTTTATATGGTAGAATGGATGTCAACATAGTAAATCTACAAAGGTCTGTTGGGTGATTGCACTGAACAACAGCCTTTCACTTAAAAGGACTCTTAAACATGGTGTAGGCAGTGGTTCACATGTTTTAATATTTTACATGTTAGCCTAGCAGTTTTATCTTATTGGCAGTTTCTTCTAACATACCAATTTAGTTTCCTAGCTACCCCATCTCTCTCATCATTTAGAAAACACAAGTAGCTTTTGTTATGCAAACATGGCAAGATGTTCAGAACCGTCCCTTCCAGTCACAAAAATCTATGAAAGACCATCTTGCATGTGCTCAAGGATACCTTGTCCTCTCTCCATCACTCCCAGATTTATGTTCCATGAGATCTCATTCAGACTACAAAAAACCAGACATTTCTTATGCCATCTATGGGAAATAGGCACTCACGTCATTTCAGTTCCCCAGCGCCTCACCTGCAGTGTGGCCTGTGGAGCACCTATGAACCTGTTTTGAGCTACCAAGCCAACAAGGAAATGTGACCACCTCCTTACTATCCTTGTATCTAATTTTCAACATATCTCCTTTCTAAAATTTTGCTTTCTGTTATACTTTAAATTAAAAAAAAAAATATAGCAAAATATTACTCCTTAGTATGTATGTTACATACAGATGACAAAAATCAGCTTGCCATTCTGAGCTGCACAGCATAAGGGGTAATTCTGTATTTGAAAACTGTGATATCAAATCAGCAGATGATTTACCCTTCTGTGGATGCGAAGGAGCTAGCACAATAATGGAAAATAGAGTTTGGAGCAATCCAAATATCTTGACCAAGATTTGATTCCGATTGTCAAGCACCTGCTGCTGTTTAAGTACAACCCTGCACCAAACCTAAATGCGAAAAAACAAGGTCAGAAAAGATTCCCTTCATGGAATTCTCCTGGGGTTTTTTAGTATTCACTATATGCATAAATCTCACTTATATGCATCATTCAAGCAAAAATCTAGGATCTCATTTTCTATTTTCTGATGGAAATCTTGTGTCTTTTAATATAAATAGATGCCGTTAGTTCATTTCCTTTGCATCAGGTTTGCCTAGACTTTGCTATATTTAACAGTTGCTATATTTAACAGTCCAAAGTGAAGTGAATGATTACTTGCAAATAATATCATATCATTGATAGTACAAATTAACAAAACTGGAAACAGCTTTCTGCAAAAACAAATGGGTATTTTAGCTGTAGATGGTACTGTCCAGATTGTTTGCTGTGACCTACTGATTTTGGTGTAAATCAATAAATACCCAGGACACTAAGATCCAAGCTGATGGAAGGTTTAAAAAAAACTAAAGCAAAGCTTTAATGGATATTAAGGGGTATAAGTCGCCATATATGGCTCTTATAACACACATCTGTCCTGTTAGTCACTTGAAAAACTGTTAGTGTTCACTTCTTGGGTCTGGTTCATTATAGAACAGTGAGTACCCCAGGAAACTTGGCCATGCCTTTTCCAGTTTCATATGTAAGTCCAGTGATGCATTAGGTGCATCACAAAACTCCTTGGAAATGAAGATTATGAGTCAAAAATATGGCCAGTGTTTGTACTTAGTATTAAATGAAAGAAAAAATAGAAATGCATCATAAGGACCAGAATCCACCAACATTCACTCTAGCCACGAAGTAGAGAACTTTTGAGTATCAGCAGTAGATTACTCTTTGGCATGAGGCCTGCAGAAAAAAAATTAATTGTTGTAATTTCTATGACCTGTGATATTATTTCAATGCATAGCAGTTGGAGGACAAGGATTTCAGATAAAACATTGTGAAAGGCCTGATTTTATTTCCAGTTAAGTTAATTGTGCTTTATTGGTATTTATACTTAGAATAGAATAAAATAAAATTTCAGCCTTTTCACACTTAAGCTGAGGATCAAAACCATTGGTGTCAGTTGTAAAAATCACTTAATAAATACGTATATCAAATGGTGTGAAAGCAACACAATTCTTTTGTGCAATGCCGGTTGTTGGCCCTGATAACTGCTCAGGACTAGGTAGGATGAATCTGTCTATCACAGAGGTAACTGAAAACCTCACAAGAAATAGACTAACACTTTACTCCATGGAAGCTCTGAGTCTCCTAGCTTTAAGACTGGTAGTCTGTACTGGTAGCTGTTTTCTAATTATGGAAGATGTCTGGATGATTATGAGTTGAGGAAAAGGAATATTTATTATGTTTTAAATACTTCAAGAACTCAGTCTAGATTCAATCAAAGAATAGCAGCATCCACCGTGCTGATAGCCCCTGACATAATGTAGGTTAATTCCATCTCCTTTTTGTGGTTTTCCTAAGTGCATAGCCAATTGAAATTAAAATGTTCAGCAGAAGAAGCTTGAGTTGATATTTATTTATTTATAAATATTGCAGATGTCACACAAGATATACAGTGGCACTGATGAAGATGACAGTGACAGTCTGTGCTTTGGGACAGTCATGTAAAATACCTGTCTCACTGGACAAATGATACTCAGAATTTTCTCAAGTTCATTAAATTGTTTCAAGCAATCTCCACTGGGCACATTATTTTGTAACTAGGTTATGCTATTTCTTTTATTTCTGCAATAAGTGCAATAAATATATGCTTATTGCTTTACACTACTGACCAAGCATTGCCTGAAAGAAGCTTGACAATCCATGTTAATTTATTATGGTTGTTTCACAATATGAAGAAAACCCTGCTCTACTGAGCATTGCGAAGAAAAACATTCTTCTCAATGACCCTAAACTATAGGTGAGAGATTTTTGGATCAATTTAATGAGGTACCTAAATTAATAAAGAAAGGCAATTGTGACGTGTAATAATCTGACTTTTAAAAATAAAAATAAATAAATAAATAAATAGTGCCAGGAGTTAAGAAAATACATTTTTCAAAGCAGTAGAACGCAATCTGTTCAAGCTCCAGAAAGCGGCAAAAGTGCCTTTTGTTGGTTATATTGTCCCAGTGTCATGGCTAAACTCTGGCTGAAAACAGCCACTCACTCACTGTCCCCCACTGGGATGGAGGACAGAATAGAAGGATAAAAGAGAAAACTCTTGAGTTGAGATGAAGACAGTTTAAGAGGGAAAGCAAACGCCATGCACACAAGCAAAGAAAACAAGGAATTATCTCACAACTTTCCATGAACAAGCAGAAGTTCAGCCCTCTGCAGGAAAGCAGAGCTCCATCATGTGCCGTGGTGACTTGGAATGACCAACACCATCACTCCAAACATCCCCGCTTTCCTCCTCCTGTCCCAGCTCTACATGCGAATCATGACACCACATGGTCTGGGATGTCCCTGGGGTCAGCTGGGACCAGCTGTTCCAGCTGTGTCCCCTCCCAAATCCTTGTGCACCCCTGCCTTCTTGCTGGCAGAGAAGGCCTTGATGCAGTGTGAGCCCTGCTCAGCAGCAGTAACTGAAACATCTATGTAGTACCAACACTATTTTCAGCACAGATCCAAAACACAGCCCCGTACCAACTGCTATGAAGAAAATTAACTCTACCCCTGCCAAAACTATCACACACAGCAACTTCTTAGCTATGCCGCAGGAAATATTAATCACTCCTGCAGTAGAAACAATATACAAAAGAAACACTATTAGAAGCACTATTGACAATATTGTTTGCTAAAGTAAAACACCTTCATGTTTTTTTGTGTTTAACAATATAGTACCACTTAATGGACAATATCAATTGACTCATGCTTAATTTAGAACAAATAGTTCTTTTATTTTTATGAAAATCTACTCCACCAAAGAGACTTTTAAAATTACTTTTTAACTAATAATTAATTCTGTTTAAATATAATTTTGAATTCAAGGGGCTTTAATTAACTTTCTTCTCAATTTCTACATTGAAGTAGTAGAAAGAGGAACACGCATCCTACCTTCATAAAAATCAGGGGAAGAGACCTTTGTATCAAGTAATATTTAGTAGACCATCAAGACAATTATTCAGAAAAATTATTTTTTAATCCAATTTGAATAAAATTATCCTATTGGGATTGCCATTTTGCTGTCATTGTGACAAGTTATGCCTGCTTGAATTGAGACTTTCAGACAATGTGACTAAGGTGGAAGCAAGCTGATCAAAACTTCTGGGACTATGACCAATGGAAACAGGCATCTGCCTTGAGTGCATGCTGTGTCTCAGGTGCATTTCTGTATTGCTGTCAAATTGACCAAGAATGACTGAATGACACTTGTAAAATTACAAGTAGTGAATCAAATTTAAAAACTAACTTCATGGCCAAATATGGTGATAGATAGATAGATAGATACACAGATAGATAGATAGATAGATAGATGATAGATAGATGGAGAGAGATATACATAGATAGATAGATAGATATAGAGACACATATAAAAAGGTAGAAACGATTCTACTGATCAGTGAGAACATCATGTATTTTAGCCCAATCACATTTCACCTGTGAAATGGTTTAAGCCCAGATGGAAATTAGCCACCATGCAGCCACTCACTCAATTCCTGCTCTCAGCCCCCCACCCAAGTGGAATGGGGAGAAGGATCTAAGAAACCTAATAGAAAAAATATTTTCAACAGCAAAAGGACACTTGGATAAGATTATTTTGTACTTCAAGGTAGTCTAAGGAGCAGAGGATGTAGAATTTGAACAAATTACCCTGTTTATGGCAGGAGACAGTGATTCAAGCAGGCATGAGAAAGAGGGTACCATGGGAAGGATTCACTCTCCTGTATGTTTTGTTTTTTGTATCCAAGGAAAAGGCCCATTCCTATCTACCAGAAATTAATTAGTCCACTCACTCCTCTTTCTTTAACTGAAGGTAATGCATCATTTTTTAAAATAAATTTCAACTTTAGTAAGGATCTTTTTTTTTTTTTTTAATTGTAAACTATGAACAGAAAATGACAGATAACGATCAGGAAAAGCAGCACCAGTTGCATGAGTCCTGAAATCAAGCCTGAATAAGTTGGTAAGGCCAAACTCCTTCACAGATCGTTGAGTCTGATGACAAAAATCTCTGTATAAAGCTTTATGCCTGCAAAATAAGTAGTCCAGACGCTGAAGAAGCTGTTCTGTGTGTCAGGGATAGGCGGTGTGCAGTATGGAGTTTAAAGAGCAGGAGTTTTGTGTTGTACCCAGTCATAGTGCCTAGTGTAACTCAAGTCATACTGACAGTGTTGTGCAGAGGTAATGATTTCTTTAGGATTCCCCCTCCCCACCTCCAGCTATACAGGGTGGAACCACAGAGAAAGGAACTATTATTTTTATTTTTATTCCCATCTTTGTCTGCCTAATTAGTTTGAAACTTAAAATTAATGCTAGTGTGTCTATATAAGACAAAAGTCAACACAGTTGCTGCAAAGTATTTACAATAGAAATTTCTTCCCAGTGAAATGGGAACAGATTCTTCTATTTCAGAAAGCAACTCTGTGCATTAAACAAAACACTTCAATTACTCAAGCTAAGAAAATAACTCCCGCAATCTTCTAATCCTTTTTATATCTTTCAATAGCATCCCGTGCATCCTGGACTTCCACTGGAGTCTCAAATGACAGCACACAGAGGATGCAGCAAGGAATATGGAAAATGTGGAACATAGCCAAAAAACCTTAGTAGCTTCCCTCAAAAAGAGTAAGAATTTCTTAAGATTTACCCTTCCCTAGCAGTACTAGAGATTCTAGTCAAAAATTCCACCACTTACTGCCTTTTATGACAGAGTTGCATAGGAATAAAATAACTGAGAAATACACACTTCCACGATGGAGATATTTTGTTTTCCTAACTCTTGTTTTCAAATGTCCTCTGAACTAGTTGATACCTTGAAACTGTATTTTGTGTATAAATCTGATCCTTCCTAGAGGAATAAAAGGGAGATCATATACCTGGGATTATAATTACCATTTTGGAAATTCAGAATATTTTTCTCATGGAGGTTAACCATGGAAAAAAATCCTAACAGAAATGTCCCTTGTCCCACTTAGGCAGTTATAAATATGACCCACAGTACATTGCTACAGATGTAAAAGCTATCAAATGATCTGGGAAAGTTTTTTTTTAAATGTGGCTTTGCAGATGTTGAATCATTTGGCATTTACAAGTAGAATAAATATGATGCCTATAGTATGTATTCCCATTGGTCTTCTGTGACCCAGGTTTGCTTTTCCCTTAAAGAAAACATAAAGCATTGATGTGTAATTGCTTTCCTTACCCCTGAAATTTAATAAAATAATGATGAAACCATTTGCTACTGTATTTAAAAAAAGCAACATTTTAGGTCTCAAGCAGTGTAAGGTCATAGCTAAATTACAGTTATGGACAGTGTCCCTATTTTTTTTTCCTACAAGCTACAATTTAGAAAGCCTTTTAGAAGGCATACCTTCATGTTGGAAGAAAAATATGAAAAAAAAGCGGTTTTATATAATTAACACTCAGAAACATCTTTAAATATATGTAAATTTGTTTTGTTGTCTATTGTGCATTCCAAAAAACATCAATTTTATTTCATGGTAACTATTAGACTGGGAGAAAAATCCAAGGTCAATATCAAGAGTATTTGAGGATGACTCCTGAGTGTCATCTTCAAATAGCTAGTCCTTGATATTCATTCAATGGTATCTGAGATACAGCTGCAGGTCTGTGTGTTTATATTTGCAGCATGAAAGAAGCATGGTTCACATGAAGGTTTTCAGTGGTAACTGGCAATAAATGACAAGAAATTACCTATTCTGTCATGCAAGGTTAGTTATTCTGTAACAGCTGTTCTTAATATCTTTACAACTTTTTACACAAGGTAAGGACCTCACACTTTTTAGCTTCATTCATCATGACGAGGAAAAAAAGAACAGTGAATACTTTTAAGAACATATCGTACCTTCAAATGAATTAACTTCTGTTTGTAGTTAAATACCATCATTGCAAGGCAATTTATACAAGTGCCTAATTTAGAAACTCAGCTGTTGATTTTTGGACAAAGTTGTTTACTAGCAGAATCCAAGGGAACCAGTAAGAATTCTATTTTTCTAGAAAGATAAATGTATTTAATGATTTTTTTTTTCTTTGCTGCAAGGTAGGCATGACTGTATTTAAAGATCAGAAGCATATCAAGCTAAGTAACTAAGAGTAACCTGAAAACTCAGGAGAAGAGGGAAATGCTGCTGTGTAGATGAAAAATCTCCCATCCTTTCCTTTGGAAATATAGATGATAAGTTCTGATAATTCCATCCCAGCTTTTCTCTACATACATTTCTGCTTGGATCAGTGGTGAGCACTGCGTATGGTAGATTGTAGGCAATATGTTTTATGATACAAAGGGATATCAGGTGTTTAGTTTTATTTCATAATTTTTTTCCCATGGAAAATGAATTAAAAAAAAATAAAAACAGGGTGAAAAGAGTGACACGACAAGCAATAATCACAGAACTATAAAAGAGTAAATTTAGATTAGACATTAGGAAGAAATTCTTTACTGTGAGGAGGGTGAGACATGGACACAGGTCTCCCAGAGAAGCTGTGGCTGCCCCATCCCTGGAAGTGTTCAAAGCCAGGTTGGATGGGGCTCTGAGCAGCCTGATCTAGTGGAAGGCATCCCTGCATATGGCAGGGGACTTAAAACAAGATGATCTTTAAACTCTCTTCCAATCCAAGAAATTCTGTGATTCTGTTATCACAAGCAAAACAAATTAAAAAAACACCACAAATTCTTCTTTTGGCAGTGAAGATCCAAGAATCCTAAATCTAAATCAGCTGAAGATATATTTGACTTGTGTAGAAACGTAAGGTTAATAAACAAGACTCTTAGGTCTTGTAAATCTGCATCATTTTGATAAGAATGATCTTTCTTAACAAAGCTGGAGATCTAGTTCATAATTCAAAAATCAATATAATGTCACCAAAAAAATCTGCAAGACTCTTTACTTTAAATAGACAGAATAAAACAGCATATCTCATTTGATACTTTGGTTTTGATTTTGGGGGATTTTTCCTTTAAGGAATACACTATTTTCTATCCATCTTATTGCTCATTTACCCCTATATTTTTTTACTTCATAAGAAAAATTACATATCATTTCTTATCAAAGTCTGTGCTTCACAAGTGTCACCTATAGTTTCCAATTAAAATCAGTAAACCAAAATCAAGAGAAAAGAATAATATTCTGCAGTGTAAATGCCAATATGTATTAATACGCCTATTATAAAAAGCATATGGGAAAAAGTATGTGAGAAAATTCACCTGTTCTTTATATTGAATCTATTTTGGATTTCCATACCAAGTTCTGTAATGCCTAAGTAGGAAAGTCCAGCAAAGGAAATTGTTTTAACTTATTTAAGGCCATTTAGATGAGCTGACTACTCACTTATATAATCATAATTTCTTCCCTTTGTGATACGGCAGCTCTTTCTACAACTCCTTTTTCCTTTGTTCACAATCTCTTTTTAATTCTGTCTTGTCTGAACGTAGAAAACACTTTCTTTTGGACATTGTTTATACCATTTTTGCACAATGAGACTTATGTGCAGTTATAAAAAAATACCAAAAGGTAATAGTTGAGTGTTAAGGTTAAAATGAGAAACAGGTTTCCTTAAAATTCTGTCCTTCACTGCTTTACAAAAGCAATAAAATTATCATATTTTTATCACTTTTTTCAAATCCATTACCCTCCAAACTATATAAAAGCTGATTTACACTCTCTGCTTCCCACCACCGTCATGTCTAGCAGCTTTCCAAAGCAGAACTCAGCAAGAGTGTCTCAGTGTAATGGCATTTTTGTGTTCAGTGACATTGAAACACATCCACAGAAGCATATCAGTTTGAGTGAAACTTATACTGGTCAAAGTTACTAAGAATTTTATTTGTAATGCTGGAGTCCCGGCAATAGTGTGAAACATGAAGGTTCAAGTTGTCTTCATCTTAGTTTAAAGCAGAAATTTGAAATATGATGTCTCATACTCTGGGAAATTGCCCTGAATCATAGTCTCTGGCTATTCCAGAGTGAAGTTCAGGCTGGGTGGAGGTGATGAGAAAGAAGGGAATTATTTTCTTTTTCCACAGAACTGAAAGGTTTTGGATATTGTAATGTCATAAGGAAAAATCATCATTACTTCTCTGAATCCTAACAATATCAGTATTAATTATGTGGGAAGCTCTGTGAAATCAGTCACGAAGACAAAAAATAATTTGCATGAGGTATCAGGTCATTGCCTTAATTTGACCAATGAATTGAATAGAGCAGAAGCCCTATGGGGGAAATATCACATATGACGATCAGACATCTGTTCTTTGTGCCCCAGTTTCCATAAGTAAATAACCCTCCATTTCCTGTGTATATAACAGGCACTTTCTAGACAATAAAAGAATGGTAAGTCCCATCCTTGGCTATGGAACACATTCCAGCTGTGATAGGTTTGCTAGCTCTGCTTCCCCTTGCTTTCCATCCATTCCCTTGACAATATCCCTTCCCCCATACCTGCCACTCTTTCGACTCTCATCCCTGTCTTCCGTAATCTTGCTTCCCATTCCTTATTGTGCCCACTTTTGTTGGCACTGATATCCTCAAGGAAATAATATAGTTATTTTTAGACCTTAACTCTGAAAGTATGTGAACAAAAACTTTTAAAAGCCTGACAGTTCAGTAATATTTAAGTAATTTTCAAAACACAGCAGAAGACAATTTTCTGAAATTAAGTTGGTCATGTCCTTTCTCCCTCCCAGAAAGATTCCAAGTGCCTATCTAATTACACATTAAGGTGGTAGAGCTTCACAAATAAGCAGCTGTAAGGTTATCTTTTGATGAGCAAGACTAGGTATTTTCAGAAAGAGAAGAGCTGATTTATGTCAGAATGACAAAACTATTTAATCTGAAAACACGGTTTCCACCACATAATGAGTATTTTTCAGAGTTTAAGATTCATAAAGCTAGCTTTCATACTGAAAATTTTGAATATTATCTACTAATAATAGGTACTGATAACTCTTAAAGCCACATGTGAACACAGTGCATTCTTTTTAATGACATAAGTTCAGCTTGCTCAGTTTAGCAGAACCATTCACATATGTAAGATTAAATCAAGACGTAATCAGCATCTCCATAAAAATAAACACAGTAAAGCAGTTTAAGAACAGTGTGACTGATCTGACTGTGCCATTAGGTGTGGGAGAATACCTACAGAAACATGGCTCAAAAAGAATCAGTTCAAAAGAAGGCAGATTACCACATCACAATAACAAATGCTGTGCATGACAGTGTTCAGACAAAGGTGATCTGAACTATTAATCTTGTGAAGAAAATAATGCAGGATAAAGGAAGATGGTATAAAATTGTTTGCAGCCACTAGAAATTAGTACAAAACATTTCTTCATTAAAATTTCCATTATAATATGACTGCAAGCTGGGAAATCACTTTTGCTGAATTATTCATTTTGATTAAAGAATTTCAGGGAGAGGATTGTCCCTCTCTGCTCTGCACTGGGGCGGCCTCGAGTGCTGGGGGCAGTTTGGGGTGAGACAGTATAAGAAGGACATAAAACTATTAAATGTGTCCAAAGGAGGACAATAAAGATGGGGAAGGGCCCTGAGGGGAAGCTGTATGAGGTGTGACTGAGGTCATTTGGTCTGTTCAATCTGGGGGAGTTTGAGGGGGGACCTCACTGCAGTTACAACTTCTTCATGAGGGGAAGGGGAAAGACAGGCACTGATCTCTTCTCTGTGGTGACCAGGGACAGGACCTGAGGGAATTGCCTGGAGCTTAGTCACAGGAAGTTTGGACTAGATATCAGAAAAATGTTCTTCACCCAAAGGGGAACCCAACCCTTCCACAAAAAGGGGGTTGAGCACTGAACAGGCTCCCCAGGGGAGCAGTCACAGCACCAGCCTGACAGAGCTCAAGACGCTTTTGAAAAATACTCTTGGGCATGTGGTGGGATTCTTGTGGATGGTGCTGTGCAGGGCCAGGAGTCAGACTGGATATCCTTGTGGGTCTTTCCAACTCAGTGGAACCTGTGATTTTGTGATTGCCACAAGGTTGCTCTTTAACACTCAGATGTGCAACACTAGACAAAAATAATAAGTATGTATGATTCACCTTGTCCTAGTATAAAGCAAAGGCATATATTCTTCTTCACAGTAGAAACTAACATGGTAATGAAGTTGCCAGTACCACACTAGAGAAAAATCTATGGTAAAATAATGTTATATTCTAACCTTGAGACCATATCCTCAGACACAATAAATTAACATCTTTTATTTAGCTAAACAGGCTTGTACTCATTTGCACCTCATGAAGGTTTCACTGGTGACATTAATACTGGAGATAAAATAGAAAATTAAAATCAAATTTCACAAAAAATACCATAAAAAATATTTCTGTTAAGTGTCCTTTTATTTACATTCTCTGAAGCACCTGAAGAAAAAATACAAGCTGGAATCTGAATAGAATCATACATAATATCTTGACATAATGAATGTTTAATTGACAAGCAGGTTAATAGTGAAGGCAAAAGTTTATAGAAAATTAATACTTTCCCAGCAGTTCAGGCAATCATAACCATGGGTAACATGAATGAGAATGGTGTCTATTTACATCTAATCTGCAATGCCTGGGGAGAAGGAGGGAAAGGAGCTGGAATTTTCAGAAGCACCAGCAAAAATCCAGGCTCAAAAAATGTGTTGAACCCACACTGAACCTATTTGTCAATTTGAAAAACTCTATGAGCCAGAAATGTTAGATAGGAAGTTAGTGACCCTATTTGCTTTTAACAGCATTGGATATGAAATAGCTGAATCTTGTAACCATGCAAGAAGTGTATTATGAGACTGAAGCATACAGCTGTGTTCAGCATTCCTGTAAAAATAGCTGGACAATATCACACATGCCAAACAAAATTTCTTCATCTCATATTTGAATTCCAGCTGAAATGAGATACCAGGGTTGGATTGTACATAAAAATCAAAGAGACCACGACCTAGCATTTTGTTTCCAAATTCATCCTACAGATAATAACACTGGAAAGGAGGAAAAAAAAAAAGTCTTACCTTAATGTTACTAAAAAATCTATCTTTTGCAGTGACTTTCACCTGAAGATCTCAAAGATTTTTATTTTTTTATTAACACTAAACCTGACTCCTCATTATTTTTTTTTCATGGCAATTGATTTTAGTATTGAAATGTATAAAATGTGCTACTAGGATTCTTTAGATATGAGTTTATGTTGACTTTGTGCAGCTGTTGATAACTTCATAATGCCCAAAGAAGTCAGTGGAAATCAATACTGCGCTCTTGGAATACCGTCATCACCTCTCCCACTCCTGAGTGAGAAGCGTCCTAATTGTGACCTTCCAGTGCCTGTAGGTGCCCTACAAGATGGAGACAGACTCTACAAGGGCGTGTAGTGACAGAGGCACAAGGGAGAATGGCTTCAGAGTGGAAGAGAGTAGGTTTAGAATAGACATTAGAAAGAAATGTCTTCACTGTGAAGGGGGCGAGGCACAGGAACAGATAGCCCATTGAAGTTGTGGCTGCCCCGTCCATGGAAGTGCTGCCCAGGCCAGTTTGGAGGGGGATCTGAGCACCCTGCTCTAGTGGAAGGTGTTTCTGCCCATGGCGGAGGGGTTTTTAAGTTCCCTTCCAAGCCAAATGCTATGATTCTATGATTCTATTCAGCACGTTCAGATCTCCTAAACATGTTAACTTCTACTGTGTGCAGTTACTGCTCCACCAAGAGAATCAATTTCCTTCAATCTAGAAGCCTTTTCCCTTACACACACATCTTTTTAATGTTTTTTCACCAACCTATTAACACTACTGCTTCTGCTGCACTTTCCCTAGACTATACCAAGATTATCTTGAGATTCAAACCTGGACTTTGTCATTTTTCTTTACAAGTTACCTCTTGGGATCTGAGTAGCCCCTTAAGGATTTCTACATTTTCCCGCCAAAGGGTATAGCATACCATTCCCAGTTGCTCACAGCTGGTTGAATGAATCCATATTTGATGAGCACATATAAACAGATACTGGGGCTCAGGTGATCTGAAAATTCATAATTTGGTAATTTTCTCAGAGGGGCAAATGGGCCCTTGGCATGTTCAAGAGTAAAATGTTATTTCCAACAAAGCTTTCTTTGCTGCCCTGATAAAGTGAGGAAAGCCATGTTGAAAGAAGAATCAGACTCTCCTTAATGACGTGTAAAGTCATCTTGCAGCAGTTAACATTTGCTAACCATGTGACCTTGAAAAGATTGTTGTCCTTCCTTTTCTCACCATGTTTGATATGTTTCATTTCCTTTTGCTCATTGTACAGTGCTTGAGATTATTCTTTGAGCTCTTTACACCAAAGAGTCTCTTATGCAGTTTTATTTGCTGTTTAATACCAATTAAGATGGATTTGCTCTTTCTTTGCCAAAGTTATCCAAGTCATTCTATAAATATTGGAAAATAAACATGTCATTCTCAGGGCTTCATTGTTTGTTCAGGACTATTGTAATTGTTATTCTGAATGGTGTCTTAACTAAGGTTGAAAAAAATAAAGTAAGGCTTGTGGGCTTTGTGGAATGCTTACATGATGCCTAAGTCATCGTGCCACTTAATCTACTTGGGATGAAGGAAGGTTTTTGATTGACTATCCTCAGCTGATTGAAATTCTCTCAATTTGGTTATTTTTTTTCAAAACTTTTCTACACTAGCAATAAGCCTCTGATATCTAAACCACAGAGGAGATATTTTATTTATGCATATTCATAGGTGATTAAAGGAAATTGCACTTGTTTATTTTGCCCATCTGAATTGTAATATTATCCATGTTGATTACTGCCTTAGAAAAAGCTGCTTAAAACTCATGTGATAAAAGGGCAGGAATTCCCGGTAGGTCTGTTCATGGTTAATTCTCTTTTGAAATAACTTTTATGCACACATGGCCAGTTTTATTTGATGCCATAAGAATAAACATTCATGCTTGTTATTATTTTACTGAAATGATTTTGTAATGCAAATTAAGAAGCTTTAGTATTCAATTACATTTGTGCTAATATAAATTGTAAGATTAACATAAGCATACTATAGCATCAGCAACTGGTATCATAAAAATCCAGCCAATTTCAACAGCTGCAGTTAAATGGTATCCCGTGGTCCAAATATTGAAATTGAGGTAGTGTTAATAGAAAAGCTTCTTTTGGACACAATTGTGATAATTAGAATACCTCACAAAGTCTGAGTCACTGTCATGAATAAACAATTTTAAAAAATAGAATAAACATACAGCAGACATAAGCCTTTGTGATGCTGTGTTCCCACTGCAGTGATGGATCAGGGCAGTGATGGATCACAAGCAAAGGGATTCCTCTACATCACCATCATGCCCACAGAGCTGAGGGTGCTTGAGCTATTCTGGCATCACCTTGTGATGAGAAGATGGTTGATGGAATAGAAATCAGCAAGAGCTCAATCCCATCTGGAAGAGGTCCCTTGTGTGCTGCCCCTACATACTGCCTAAGCACAAAATAGATAACCTGGTTCATCCACAGGCCATATTATTTTTTTATTTTACTTTGGTTTACTTTATTCATGCTATTTTTAACATCAGGAAGGACAAAAAAAAACAGAAAGAGATATGGATTTGTATTTGACCACAGAATCTCTAAATAAACACAGACTGCAGAGCATCTCAGCTAGAAAGGTCAAGAAGCATCCGGAATTAATGTGGCAGCTACTGAGACTGCTCCTTATCTCATTCTGAAGGTGTCTGGGGAAAGTCTGTGTTTGGAAAAAATGGCCCTCATTCTCCCATTTGCAAGAACTAGTAGGAGACAGAAGGAGTTAATTAAAAAGACCCCAAAAAGGTGCTCATTCTAAAAACATACACAGGGTAGTCACTAGCTAGCCAAGGTAACCACTGTGAGGGGCTGGACTAAAATTCTTTCCCCACTACTGATCTAGCTGGATGCACTTTAAGAAAATAGCAGACTATCAAATCATATTTTAGGGACAATGTCGAAGCTGAGAGGAAAGCAATAACTGCCCTCATAGCCTAGACAGTCCTACAACATTTGGATTTAGCTATTAGCTCCTATGTTTACTTGAGATAACGCCTCAGTTAAACAGCTAGCAGAACCAGGTCTGAATGAGTGGCTAAAGATCACACTGTGACTCCTCCTAAGCCACCACTCCAGCATGTGGAACTTGGAGTGTCTCATTCCTTGGATCTGCTCCAAGGATCCTCCCTCCGCATAGAGAATTGCAGAATTTAAATTTTTCTCTATGTTTCTATCTCATGCTTCACACCTGTCTCTTCACTCACAAATAAACACGTACATGACTCAAATGAGGTTTCTGTAGTTCAAATCAAGTAAAATGTCCATCATGTAATTTGAGTGTATACTATTTGTATAGTACATGAAATTTATATTGATTTTCAAAACTTATGGGTAATTAGTTGCATATCCTCATTTTTAACTATGTTGTTGTTCTTGCTGTTTTAATAAGTTACTGAACACAGTGCAATCAAATTTCACAAAGAAAAACTCATTTTATTGGAGTTTTTTACAGAAATTTGACTGGGTTAAAGTACAAAGGATAACGATCTTTTTTCTATGATATCCTCTACATGGTTTCTGTAGGAATGGAAACTGTGGAAAGCTGGAAGAGAAAAACTATTAAGAATATGAAAATTAATTCAAAATTAATTGGATTACTTATTATTACATTTAAATGATATTTCAGCATAAACTAACTAGTTAGGCATCCTTGTGTTTTTCTTCATTTGCTATGGAAAATTCTTGATAAAACAAAGTCCCTACAGTTGTCACTTTCTGTGGTACTGTCCCATCTCAGTTTGTCTATGAGGATTGTGAAGTTTTTGCAAAGATATGATATATACTGCCAAGTCATGTAAATACAATCAGAGTTCTGGTGAGGGTACTAAAATGACATGAGTAACTGAGGCATTGATGGATGAGGCAATAACAGTAGAAGAAAAGGGAAAGGGGATTATCTCAACATCGTTGGTGTCAAAGATGGAAAGTATGGACCAGATTTTACATATGAACCATCCTGGACTTCCTCTATTTCTCTAGAGAAACCAGTGAGCTGAGGTTTGGGCTTCCTTGTATTTTTGAAAGGACTTTGGTGTGTCATCTTATTTTGCTGCAAAGTTAAAAAACTCTTTTATGGAATGGAAATTTTTTTCCTGGATGATAAAAGCACAGTACAACTTTCTACCTTCTAGAGAGGTCATCAACTTCTCCCTCTCTTCAGAGAGGACAGGTAAACTAGGTGAGGCAGCTGTCAGTCCCACTGTAGAGTTCAGTACCACACTGCTTTCATACTTTGAATGCGCAACAGAATTGCCCCTTTGGCTCAGTTTAATGGATTACTTGAGCTGGCAGCTCTTGTCATTACATGGGAAAGAGCTTACACCTGTCAAATCCTTAGTCTGGATCAAGGCAGGGTCTTCCTCACAACTATACCACAGCTTCCAAATCTAAATCATTACAGCCATCCCAATTTTTACTTTCATGGAAGAAAAATACCCAGTATAATTATAGTCAGTACTACAAGATGCTCAGATGTGATAATTTGTATAGCAGATTTTTCCATCATGCTTCCTGCCCTTTTGTCTGTCAATATTATGGCAGGAAACTTTGGACAAAATTGAGGACCTGTCAGGTCACTGTAAAACCTGTACTGTGTAGCCATGGAACATTGAACACCAAAGATGCATCAAATTTGAAGATTTCACTTTTCACATTGACCTCAACAGCAGTCCAATCTTAAGAACCAAATTAAAGTCAGTGAACAAGACACTAGTACTTGCAAATATCCACTGCAATCTTGACAGCCCTTTTGGTAGAAGTAGATTACAGGGATGGTAAAAGCAGAATTATAAACCATATTTGCCAAGAAAACCACTGTGCAGTTAATGACTGAGTGCTTCTAAACCTTAGGTGGCATGAAAGTACCACAGTGACAGCTTTTGCCTAACAACCCGAGAGCTCATCTTAATAATTCATTTAAAATCTGGTCTAACTGGTCTTCACAGAAGTTCCCTCACTTTGGGATTTGTGTCTTCAGTAGAAGGCAATTGGATCAAACGACAGACTCCGCTCCACTGTGTCGTTCTTTGCTTGCGAGTTTATCTCCAGTTAGGATCTGCCCTAAGATTTACACATTGACCACAACAAAAAGACTATAACCATTAAAATATCTGCTGACATTTCCTCTTAATAATTTCCTAACTTGCAGTGCCTCCAGCCCTCTTATTTATAGCTCACATTCCTGAGACACAGCCCCAATCTACTACTTTTAGTAAACTCCCCTCTCAGAAAAGAGGAATACTTATTTCAGGATAGGGCCCTGATGCACAAAGGTGAGAGGAAGAGCCTCCTTCACTACATTGTGCCAAAATAGGAAAACTTGGTGAAGGAACCTTTATCTGCTAACAGAGGAGAAAAATCTGTTGCAACCCTGCTATGAAGACACATCTTCATCCTGCGTTGATGTTTCTTTCAGAAATGGGAACAGTGAACTAAGGTCCATTGCCCTTCAAAGGGATCCCATTTAACCTTCTATATGTCATTGCCTGACACATTGCACTTTTCTGGAAGATTCACGAAAATTCATATAATTTAGAAGTGTAAAAATTCTATTGAAGCAGCAAGTACACTCTGAGGTGAGTTACAGTCTTGACAGCAGATCCACTTAGAGTCCACTACACAGCTCAGAAATTACCACTGAGGATTTTCCCTCTGGCACTGCCCTCACAAGAGTATAGACTATATTCTTATCTCAAGCAGTAAATTTGGGCTTCTTCCATTATGTGCCAAACAAAATGACAAGTCCTGTTCCACTTATGAATTAGATAGCAAACAGAGATTCCAGGTCGTATACATGCAGTTGACCTTTGGATTACTTTATAATAAAGTTTAGAAGTCTTGGATTTTGATCAAATCTGTCATATAGTATTTGGATTTTACTCTGCTACACAATAGTACCTATTTCTTATTCTTGAATTATTCATTTAGCAACAAGGGATTAACAAGGGAACTAAATATAAAAATGCCAAACTATTGAAAGCATTGGTTTATATGCAAAATGTTAGTTTATAATGTGATGAAGCATTTGAGTCTGAATTTCTTGGGATTCATTTCTTGGGATTCATTTCACATGCAGGGAAGCTGCAAGCATTTAAACAGTAAAATTCCTATAGAGACATTTTAAATCTCAGTCTGGCTCTGAATTTTGTACAAGAGAGCTGTCATGTGGGAGTGTTTTGTCTGGGTGTTTTAATCTGGTTTCGTTGTGAGGAGTGCACACAGTTGCTTAGATATGAGCCACGCTGACCTCACTGGGGTCAGCCCAGAGATCAGTATAAGCCAGCTCTGTCTTGTGCTTCACAGTGAATGAAGACCTTAGCACCAGCCAGCAGTGTTGGATGAAGGCCACTTCACAGCTCAGCTCTCACAGCCATGCACAAGGCTCTCAAAATCCAGTCCATGGCATATACATCTGCCTCTTGTATTCACAACTACATCATACACATCCAGCTTTCATGGACTTCTAGCACAAATGTGTAAACAGAAAAAAAAAATGGGGGAATTATAATTCAAACAAATTATTCTTGTGAGGAAAAGTGTTATGAATGCTTGTCAACATATTGCACCTGCAAGCAAAGAGCATTCTACCTGCTGTCCAGTGCCAGTAATAATTCCAGGTTTAGTAAGAGCCTGGGGAATTCAATGGACAGCACTTGTGTGACTGAATAAAATTCTGAGCACACAAAGCTATACAACTATGTGTGTTTATGCACTAGTCTTGGAGTCTGTGTTATCCATTTGCTCATTTCAAGACAAAATAGGAAAAATAATTATCCTTTCATCAGAAAAATACTAGAGCTGTAAAAATTTCCATTGATTAATCCAGAAATTACCCAAGAACTTGAAGTATTTGCTCACCATAACCTGTAATTTTGCTGATGGGCTGCAGCGAGTCCCTAGGAGCCAAAAGAGTTCAGCTGAGGTGACACAGTAAGTACAGAAACATGCTGCTCCAAAGCTGCATAGAATTTCAACTCACATCGTTAGCTTCAAGGATAATAGCTGTGAACTCTGGGGCAAACTTTCCTTATAGAGAACTAATGAGGTTTTTCAATACCTCAGAACATCCTGTACCTGCTGTTGAGCTCTGAGTTAAACAAGCAGAAAGCAAAGTCTCTCCTGACTTCTTCCAGTCCTGTGGTTATTTACTACTGTATGGTAAGTCATTTCACCGCCAGATAACAATTTACAGTTCTGATTCAAATTGTTCGTCTCCACAAATCTAAAAAAGAACAATTGAATTGAGGTATTGTGAGGATTTGGATGTTTTCTATGCCTTATATTCCTACTAGTTTATTTCAAATGTATAACGTTTGTAGTAAGAATAGGGAAAAATATTCAAGAGATGGATTTTCTATCAAGCTACAGTTCTATCAGAACCAGAAAATAAATAATAAATGCAGCTCTCTGAAAATAGGATTGAAACTTTAAATATTTCATTTCAATCTATTATTTGTTTCTTTTTCATTCTGAATTGCATATCATCACTAATTTTTAAAGTCAGCTCCATTATAATTAAATTAATGCATAGTCTATCCTACTCAACATACCAAAATGACATTAATTGAAATTAAAAAACACAGCATTTTGACATAATGAGAGAAAACTGCACTAGTGATTTAACAAAAATGAATTCCTATTCTGTTGCAAACATCAAAATTTTTCATTTTCCGAAAAGGAAATCTGATGCTTAAATGCTTTAATTATGTACCTCAGCAGCAACAGCCCTGGCATCATCAGATACATGTGACATCGGATTTATGATAATCAGAACTTTGGAGCTTGATCTGTAGTTTTCCAGCTGTTCTTGGGTGAAAGTGCAAACACGAATTGCAATTGTCACAGCTTTGGGTTGATGTTTTTCAGCAGAAATAAGATGCATTTTTCAAGGTTCCTCATGACTGCAGTCCCCATGCAAGCAAGGTCGTCTTGCATGTGTCAGGCGTATTTAGTGAGACTTTTACATTCACAGGATGCTAACCCATGCCATTTAGTCTGGGGATAAAGAGATACTAGCATTTTCCAGGGGATCTGGAGAGGGTCTCTTACTCCAGTTTCACAATCATGTCATACCTCCATGAATTCCAGTTGTAGCTTTTGCTGTGCCACTCACAGCTGCAGCAGGCCTCACCACAGCCTTCCCTTCTGGCTGCCTGCACACCTCACCTTCCCCTGCTGCAGGCAACACCAACAACCCCAGCTGGAACCTGCCAGAGCCTTGCAAAGTTCAGGCAGGTAAATGGAGACTGCACAAACTGCACAAGCCTGACCTCAGAGAAAGTGCGTGAAGCACCTAATTCACAATAGTGCATAGGACACATCCGAGATTTGTCCTTGAAAATCACATCCAGGCTGTTATTACATTATGACTAAGCACCCCAGAAAACTTAGGCTGCAGCTACAGTGGTAAAGCCTTCTGATGCACAGAGTGATATCTAGCAGCAAAGCCTGGTGGCTCAGGATGGCTTGTGTCCACATGGCCTCTCTGGATCAGACTGGACATTCGACCAGGGTCTTCCATACATCTCATATCATGCCTCTTCATACAAGTGTCTATCTAGCAACCTATACCATCACAAAGCTCTTTTCCTGGCCTTGAGAACTGGCTTAATTCTTAACTTTCTAACCTTTTTGTAGAGTGTCATAGCATCCAGGCTACTGGGAACAGAGCCCAGGAGTGTTTCCGAAGTTTGATTAATAATAATTTCTGTTAACATTAAATGGTCTAAGCAAGTGGAAAACCTGGTCTAATCCCTTCACATTTGGTGCAATACCTGGACTTCCCCCTGTGTTATTTAGTTTAAGAGAAGCTCTGAGACAAAATTAACAATTAGGTTTTCTACATTTAATTTCAAAATGCCTGCAGTAATGCAAGTGGTCTGTCATTACCTATAGTGCTTTCTGTATACTCTGATAACTTCTCACATATCTTGGGATGGGGCTAGAGAACTTAAGAGGGTGGCCACGGGTATGTTGTTGTCCTGCAGAAATACTGATGTTCTGGAGGAGAGGTGACAAAGTGTGAACAGGTAAACCTGATTGGTGGTATTATCAACCCAACAGAAACAATCTCTGGACAAAACCATTACTGAATCCTTTGCCACTTTCATCACAGTATAAATACTTTCTTCATCTCTCAAGGAGAACTGAAGGGCACTAACATAGATTCAGCAAGGATGCCGTCAGAGCCCTGACCTCCTCCCAGGAGAAGAGGTCACTTGTTTGCTGGTACACCTCAGGCAAATTCCAGGCTAAATTAAAAAAGCAAGTTGGAAGAATCTGTACCTTTTCCACAGCAGACTACACAGATTTCTGTTTCCCCTCAGAGCATTAGAATGGTGATCGTGACATTAAAATGGTGCATTCATCCACAGTGTTTTGGTGTGACCTTGTATGTACACTTTTGCCATGCTTCATAAAATCATTCCTAGATTACACAAGTCTAGAGAAATGCTGATTAAGCTGTACAGTAAATATGAGCCTGAAATATGAATAATTTACCACTACAGAGGCTGCTAATAACTGCAGGGCAAGAGCTTCTTTTAATTTTCCTTCAAAAGCTGAAGGGAGAAATATTTGATTGTGAGACCTCAGCCAGCTACAAAAGAAAACAAAGTATAGTATTTCTTTGCTTTTGAAATAACATGACAAAAATTACCAATGCCGGTTTTGTGAGACATAGAATCCCAAATGAATGTTCAAAAGATAAAGAACAAATAAGTGTGCTATATATATTTATGTCTTAGAATAAGAAACAATCGTTTGAAGACAAGAAAGGGAAGTTGGTAGTCAAGAGAGGACAGAACTGCAGGAAAACAGGGGGAATTCCAGCTTTGGTTTGGACAAAGGACCACTGTGGGATCTTGGAAAAGCCTCATCTCAAAGACTTGCCTCAGTTCTTCATTGTATTCTAAAATCTAATGACAATAAACTTATATAAAAGAATTATATAATGTGCAAATACACATTATTCTCTGAGTGCATTGTCTATTAAATATGAAAACAGTGAGAGCAATATTTTTTTCAGGATATGTTGTATTTGAGCCTGTAAGACTCATACACTCAATAGATAAGCATTCTCCCCTCTGGTTCCTTTTTTATTGTGAGAGCAAATCAAGAAGTAACTAAAAATGTCAAGGGTCTGCACTTTAGCAGCATCTTTCAATCAGTAGCCATGATGAGGTAGCAAAGGGAGACAGACTTTTCCAAGGCAAATATAGACTCTAGCCTGGTTAGATTTTCCATAGATAGATCTGATTTTGATGGATATGATGCTGTTTATCTTCTGGAGTTCATAAAATGGAAATAAGTCCTTTTTGAGATTTTTGCAATACAATCTCCAGATTTCTGGAAGGCCTTCCAAGTTTATCCTAGTATTATTGTACAGAAAATATACAGGTAGAAACTGAAAGTGCTGAGACTATATTATCCTTCCTGTGGTGAATGAATTTATGTGATAAATTCTTATATTGAGTAGCATGCAAATTAAGATTTGATCCGTTACCTGCTCTAATACTAAACAATACTTTTTAGTAGCCTTTCCAATTTATTGATTTAAAATCCCTGCCATAATGCTTTCTAGGAGTACATGTATATTAAGAGAAAGGCTCAGCTCACTAGCATCTGATTCACAGCTGAGGTGTGCCGTGCCGTAGAACACTAAATTGTTTCTCCTCATGCAAAATCTTCTGTTGTAACTACATTAAGTTGTCTTAAAACTACATCTACAGGAAGGGGGAGGAGATCATGAATTGCTCATGGTGAGACTAAGTTGTCACTTCATATTCTGTCCAGATGGTTAAATGACTGAAAGATGTTAATTGTTCAATATCCCACATGCAATAAGATGTGTGGTCTCAGGCTGGTAGGGAAGTGTTTCACATTACAAGAACACCATCTCACCTCACTTGGCACTTGCTGGAAACTTTATTGTCAGCCTCAGCTGATATGCAAATGCAGGGATGCAGAGACTGACCAACCAGCAATTAGGATGATGATGGCATGTACACAAAGAGGGCCTGAAAAAGCAATAAGCAGATGGGAATTAAATTGCTACTGTTTATTTTATATCTGGTTCATGAATTAATAAAAGGCTTTTTAGGGCTGGAAATCCACTGTCTTTGCCTAAAGGATAATTTGCTTCAGAAAGGAAATCACATTTAGGAGAAAACAAAAGGAGACATCAAAGCATTTGGGGAGACTCAGCTCTGGGATATGTCACAGAATTGAGTGAGAAAAATCCCCCTGTATGACAAGAGAATTCATTTGAGAAATTGTACATTATGGGTCACATTTACCCTATAGCTATATAAAAAGTTAAGAATTAGTTGCAAACAAATTATTTGTGAACTCTCTATAATCAGTGAAAGAAAGGAAGAAAGAAAAAGANAACCAGTCTTTCTATCCTTAACTCTTCTATCATTTTATTAACTACAGAAGAAACCTAAATGATAATTCACTGTAGGTAGTCTGAAGATTTGGATGAGTCATGTTTCTATGGCTAATGTTAGGAGAAATTGCTATAAATCCTTATTTTCATGAAACAACATTTTTTATCAAATGGCCTTTGCTCTTATTTTTCTTCACAGAATGCTGGAATTGTCCAGTGGAGAGCACTGAGCCTTAGTCTGCCCCTGCCTTCAGGGACCCTAAGCATGTTGGCCATCAGGCTATGGAGGGGAGAAAACCTGCTCCGACTGTAGGGCTAAGGGAAAATTATGAAGCAGAACTGGGAAAAATAAAATAGGTAAAAAAATAAAGAAGTTAATTTCAAAATTCTGTTCTCTGTATATGCTGTATTTTCTATAGATTCTGTAAAAATTCGCGGTTCATCTCAAAATAACAGATATAAGACCGTGGTTTTCATTTTTCCTAGTCATGACCCATGGTTGGGTGAATTTGAGAGTCTCTGGCTACTAGTGAATGCAGAGAAAAATGGAAAAAATAAGACGTGTATAAAGTGTCTGACTCTTGATCTGTCCTCTCAGCTATGGCAACAATCAGTTTGAATATTTCCTGAGCCAGACATTGCATCTGGGTTACTTATGGATGTATTCCCATGAATTTCTGTAAAGTCTGTTTATGTCCATTTATATTTTTGGCATCCGCAGTATCTTATGGAAGTTACCTCACAGTGCAGTTATGCAACAATATGGAAAAGTGTTTTCTTCTGTTTATTTTAAACTCACTACCTGATAACTTTATTGTGTGTGTGTCTTCCTCAGTTCCCATGCTCCAAGAGATCCAACAAGTATTCCCTGTTCTCCACAATAAATTTATGCAACTGTCAAGTTGTTCTTTCCAAGATGAAGAGGTCCATTCAATTTAGTCTCCCTGCATATGGAAAACATTCTCTATATCTATCTACCTCATTGCCTTTCAGTCCTATTTTAACTGTTACAATATGGTAATTTTGGTTGGGGATTCTTTTCCCACAAAAACAGCTGATACTCACCAATCATGTACTATTTTTATATTAGCACAGCCCAATATTTTTGTACGAATATGTTTCTCTTCAGCCAAAACATTTAATTACCTCTGAGACTGAATAGTCAGTAACTATGTATGACACACAGTAAGAGAAAATCCATTCTTTCATATCTCATGTGGTTGCAGTTGTATTTTATTGAAGATTTTACTTATAACTTCATTTATAACTGCCTTTTAAAGTTTTTTGCACATCATGAAAATTATCTAAGAGTTAAAAAAACTCAAGGTAGCCTCATGTGCTGCTCATTCTAGTAACATTTCAATACCTTTTGATAGTGTGTTGATTCATCCAGATTTATGTATAAATATGGGATCTGCAATAGATGTTTATGCTAATATTTAGTATTAGTGTATCCTCTCTACATCTCTGCTCTGCCTGACACATAAGAGCAGCCAATTTTGTCAGCCCATAAAGTGTCTTATCAGGTTCTATCACTTCCTGTGGTAGCACTGCTATTTATAAGTGAATTAGTGAATGCAGAAAAGAAAGAATTAAAAGGAAAAATAAAAAAAGGAAGAAAGGGAAGGAAAAAAAAAGAAAAATAATACTTTCCTGTTATTTATCTGGAAGATACGTTTCAGGGAGGAAATATGTACTGGCAAATGGACTAGGTATAGGATTTGTATCATTTACTGAAAACCTTCTAGTAGCATAAACATAAGCTTCATCAAAGTCACACTTGAGAGTCTTAAGGCTGACCTCACATGCTCCTTGTATCAACAGATGGGTCCCTCTGACTCGTTCTGTGTTCTCTGGAAGCGTTCTGCTTTAACAAGCCTGAGACCCCGAGGAACTATAGAAACCAGTCTGTGAGCTGGAATACATGTTTCTTTCTGATGTTTATTGCAGATGAAAGTAAAAAGTTCATGTGGTTTGGGGCAATGCAGCTGATGGTATTTCAAACAAAGAAAAAGTGACAGAGTTGAGGAAACCTCTCCCTCAACATTGTATTTCTCTGATTTTGAGTTTACAGGATGTGTCCTGATGTAATTTTGGCATCAGGAAAAGTTTTTCCAGTGATTTTTTTCTTTTTTGACATGTATTAATTTTAACTGAGTAAATCACCAATCCAAAGAAGGGAGATGAAATACTTTAAATTTGGCTTTTTTTGGTAATTTTTTGTATGATATAGATTCTTGTGTCAGAACTGTGTGATCTGATATAATTTCTCATGTCATTGTCAACAGCAAACAAAAAGAAGTAGAAAAATAAAAATAAAAATAAATAGAATTCATACATTCATGCAATTATGATTTCTTTTTTTTTTAGAGGTCAAGTGCATTTAAATAACAGAGACATATTATCAGGGTTGTGAGAAGACATCTTGACACATGTTCAGTCTAGATCAGATAAGTACTCCCTAATTGCCAGTCACATGCTAGAGATCAGTTTTCTTGGTTGTTATCCTTGACTTAAGAATAAAAATTGTGGTTTAGTACTTAGAGATTCGCTATGAAAAGCATATTCAATTGGAGAGGCCATATGGATGATTTGTGAAGATTAAAACTTATTATGTGAGGTCCTAGGTTCTGTTCCTGCAGCAATCCATGACCTTCTTTTTAGCTTATTTATAAAATATGATAGCGGTTCATACTCAAATGTCCCCAGATTAGAAGGCAAGCATGGATTTATTCAGTATAAGTGGTAAGTGCATGAAAATAAAAGCCAGGGTCACTAGATCTGACTAATATAAATCCATGTCCTCAAGAGGTTTTCCCATCAAGTACGAAGGAGTAAGTAGTACTGCCTTTCCTTCTTCCCTGCTGTAGTGAGAAAGGATTCCTTAAAAAAATACTGCATCGCTCAGGTGAAAGCCCAATATTTTAACAGGCCCACACAGGCAGCGCAAAACAAATCACCCAGGTGACACAGCTCTCTGCAAGCAGCGCAGTGCCTGCAGCCCTCAGCATTTCCTACTCAATGGAATGCCTCTGCTGCTGGCATGGCACAGGGCTCCTGAGCCTCACAACTAGTTCAGATAAGGAGGGACTCCTCACAAACTACACAGGGAATCCTTCTGTCCTACATTGACTTATAAATTTCTTTCCTTCCCATTGAAAGAAGTTATTAACTACTATGCGAGCAAGTCTTATTATATAGTTGTAAATGAGACCTGATAAGTCTCAAAAGGCAGGCAAAGTGCACCCAGTCAGGAATGAGATTCCAGAACTTCTCTTTTGGGAGAAGCATAAAAATGAGACATAGATCAAGGTAAATTCTCTACAGGGATGACAAAAACTAGACAGACCTTCTTTGGATCTGCTCTGCCACTCTTAAGCACCTTAATATGGTCTTAAATTTTACATGTCTAACAAAAAGGTATTCTTCAAGTAGAAACCTACATTTTCTTTAGGCTTAATAAAGAGAAACAGGTACCTCAGGAGGATTCATTTAGTCTATCTTTAAATATTCTTTGCATATATAAGCAACTATGTGATTCCCTTACAACCATCACTTTATTAGGCATTTTAAATAGTGCACAAGTTAGCTGACAAATTCAATGGGTTGTCTCAGGAGAAATAGTAAATAATATTGAAGTGTTAAGTTCCAGGATTTAGGAGTTGGGTTTTTTGCTTGTATATTTAAGCAAACAAACAAAAAAAATAGATGTGAAACACCTGTTAAATTGAAACCTTCTGCAACAACTTTACATGAGTTATTTGAAGTGCCTTCATGATGATAAATGTGATTTTTTAATGTATGATAAATTTGCTCACAGTGGACAGGCTGTCTCATTTACTACAGTCAAAATCATTCTCATCAAGACATAAGGTGACAGAGATTATGTGCCTTAGAAAAAGTTCATTTTGACTGCTTTATTTTTATCTCTTAACGAATGCAAGCATATTTTCATCTATGTACTATTTTCTTTTGAGCTTTTTTTTTTTTTTTTTTGGCTTCTTTCGTTTAGGAGTTCCAGGAATTTTAAAAGTTTTTCGTTTTTTTTTTTTTTTTTATTTCAGACCTTCTTTGGCATCCCATAAAGCAAGTACTGATTGGACTTTAAATTAAGTAGAATGAAGGCAGAGCAGGGTATAGTATTAATGGGAATCACTAGGTAAACTTACAATAATTAATATCTAATAGGTTACAAATTTTGCTTCTTTACAAGAACTTTATGCTGATTGTCTTGTCAAGTGAGTTCCACTCTGTTCAGTGTTAATTTTATAGTCTTTTAAACCCTGTTAGGATTTTAACCTAGAGATGCCAAATGTGAAGTGATAAAGATTACTTAGTAATTCTAAATTTCTAGATACATTAAGCCAGAGGGGTTGGATATGAGAAAATTAGCAGAAAGTAGGTATGTTTCCAGTAGACTCCTGAGATTTCTGCTGCTGAAGAGATGGAACGACTCTGTGTGTGTGTGTGTGTGAGTTTGTGCGCGTGTGTGTATGTGCACAAAGGAGTGGTTTGGAGAATCTGGATCTGAGGTAATTTTGCCTCTGTCATCTCTCAGAAGGTAGCTCTGCACCTCCTCTTACTCAAACATATTTGTAGCTGCTCATTTTTTTTCTCACCACAACTGAGGAAGTACTCATACACAGAACTAATTTTATATTCTCTTTGTTTCTTACCTACCTTCATCTCCTCTTAGGGACATACTAGCTGCGTTTCCCATCATCTTAAGTCTGATGACTTTTATACTTTTACAGACCTTTATACACTAGTGTAATATTTTAAAACTTCAGGTAATTAATTAAAATGCTTTTTCAGAGTAGAAATAAGGTTGACTGTAATCTTCTCTATAAGGGACAGAAAGCTGGCACCAGTGTTTACCAGTCTGAAATTTTAACTTGGAGCCTGAAAAAATTATTTTTAACCAATGATAAAGTTCTCACTCATAAGTGGATTTTGGAACAGCTATAAAATGTGAATTTTCTGTATGAAAGTCAATAGTCCTATGGCCCAGGGAAGTTCTGCATCCATTTCAATCAGATATGGTTTGAACCAGGAGCTTTCCAACCTTCAAAAAGTTGTATGTAAGCTGGTTAAGGCAAAATCTGTCATCTGTTGTGTAAATTTAGGCTTTTCTTCAGCTTCCGGTTTACAAAAACTGACTAAAATCTCTTTTGAACAGCGCCCTTCTGTCGTGCTTACATGCCACTGAGTGTAGATCCTACTAAAGCACGCCAAGGAATTTAATCTGTCATACAAACAACCTACTCTTCCCTGTTTTCAAGAGTTTGCTGCTTTTTTTTTTTTTTTAGTTTTTATGAGGTGTTCAATCTTTGTTTTCTTCCAACCCAGCCTTGATCCAGTCAATGCAATGTCCCAGTGATGAACTTGTTGTGTGACGTTGCTCATGTTTTCTGACAAAATAGCTTTAGTCTGGGAAAAACATTCTGAGGGCATAATAAGAAAAATGAGTTTACAGTACAAGGGTCCAAATATTTAAATTCTCATCTTCATTTTCACAACAGCAAAGCAGATACTCCTTAAAGCAACATAGAAGTTAAAGATGAATATATTTTAAGATGGGTGCTTTTTTTTCTAAGGAGTTCTACTGCTATTTTATAACTAAAAGCAGTACTGTGAAGGTGAAATTGCAGATATAAATATCCAGTTGTAGCTGGTCTTTCACCGTACTTTCTTTGCAGTCCTTCGATTGTTTCCCTTTTTTCCCCTTTGAAATATAGGACTGCTATTGCCAGCATTGCAATAACATTGTAAATATTTTTTAAATCCCTTAAATCTCATGAACTACTGCAAGTGTTCAGCAAGCAAAGGAGGCCCTCTTGAGCAAAGAGGGTGCTCAAGTTCCCAACTATGTGAAATCTGCTTTGAACTTGTAAATAAATCCAAGTGGGAACCAAAATGAAGGTACAAATCAATGTTCCCAAACCTTGTCACCTGAATGAAGTGCATATTAAGAACTTTAATAATTTTTACTGTTTCACCTGCTGTGCAGCTACTGGTGTGATTAAAGAAGTGCCCTAAGTAACAAATCAGAAAACAGACCAAAAAATAAAATACTGTCACATATTGTTATTTGGGTGAAAAAATTTTGAATTTCTACACCACCCCTCATCCTGACATTTCACTGTTTTTTCCACATTGCATTAGTGCAAAGTGATTTATATTTCCAAATTTCTGTGAGATGGGAATATATATATAAACATATACACAATTAAAATTGTCACATTAGAATTTTCAAGAATATTACATTTTAACATTTCTGATAAAAAACTTTTCACAAGATTTTATTTGTTAAATAACTAAAAAATCTTTCTCAAGATCTTTCTCAAGCAGTTTTAACATTAACTACCTTTCCTTATAGCCTACAGAGCCAATAACTACATTTTCTTCAGCTGAACTATTCTTCTCTTGTGCAAGCAACATGTGTTTCCTATTGACCATGTATCTCAGAGTGAAAATTGTTGCAAAGACTTCTGGAATATTAAATTTCCTGGGAAGAACAGTAATCAGGAAAAACAGGGTTTAGAGCATTTACTTCTGCTAGGAATGTATTACAATAGGAAAATTTAGCTTGGTGTTTTGCTGAACTAATTTGGACAATTAAAGAATTCTGGTTTACCTTGAAAACATAAAAGTGAACAGAATAATTAATGAAAATTTTCCCTCATGAAAAAGTAAAAAAAAAAAAAAAAAAGAGATACATGCAAGATTTTCCAGGTTATTTTGATTTTTTGGAAGCAGCATTTTTTCTTAGAGAAAATAACTTTCAGGAAGACTTCAAATATAGGTGATATCTGGATGTTGTGGCAAGTACCATGCTGCAAGCAGGCTACAGAGAGTACTCTCTACTAAAAGAACAATTTATTTCAGCTCTGTTCCCGCAGTCCTTTGAAACTACAACCACCTGCATCTCAGCAAAGAGAGCATCAAGTGTGACTCTGTACCAGAAACCATCAGAGCAACCACCTGGCCGCCAGCAGTTGCTGTGTTCCACTGCTGCAGATCTGCAGGAATCTCGGACTTCAAAGCCTTTTTTATCTCCCTACCTCTCAATAGTCTGTCCTTTCAAAATGAAAATTATGCTTTCTAAAGCAACCAGTGTCTGTTTGAGAAGACTGAAGATGAAGCCTAGAGAGAACATGTAGGGATTTCCTTGACTGGTGTAGATATTCATCTGTTAATTAGAGAAACCAGGACAGGAGGGAAGAGTGGAAAAAGTTTTTCATCTTTAAAAAGCAAATTGTTACATCATTAATGGTAGGAATCTCTGGATGTTAAATGAGGATGGCACAGCAGAATGGCAAAATTTGTCTTTAAAGGAGTTTTGCCTTTCATTTCTGTTGTACTGAATTTAATTTTTTTTCCATTTACTAAATAATAATTGAAAAGGCTACCACTTGCAGGTAAATCAATAAACGAACTGAAAAGAAACAAAATGCCCTTCATTCATTGCTCTAAGATTCTCCTGTCAAATAGCCTTTCTTTAACCTCTTTCCTGACTCTAGGTTAGATAGAACTCTGTCCTAGAATTAATTATCCCAAAAAGTGCACTTCTTTTATCCATTAGACAACTCATTATAATCTCTCAAAGGAATAAATCCACATTAAATGTCATTGCAGAACATCCTTTTCCTGGAGAAAACTTTTCTAGCTATGGCACAGCAAAGCCCAATAAATTTGATCTTTTCTTAGCAAGCTGATCAAAATAAAGTTTGCAGGTGACAAAATACATTTCAGTAATGTATGCCTACAGGCTTCAGAAGATGTGAAATTAGGATGTGGAGAAGCAAGAAAACAGAGAAGTTTTGCCAAATTATTTAGTCTCCGACTGTTGCTTTCATTTCTTACATTGCAAGTGCAGTTGTGGTTCTGATGCCTGTGTGAAACTGATCCTGTATATGACTCAAAAGCTCTAATGAATGACTCACCAGTGCTGAGAATAGCTAACAAAGGGTCACTCTGGGACTGTAAGGTTCCTTTCAGGAAACAGTGAGAATAGAAATGCGCATCAGTTCCTGCTTGACAACAAAATTCTCTGAAATGATAAAAGAGCATTTCAAATATAATTTTTGCATAAAATGTAAATTATGTTGTCATAAAATAAAAACAGTACACACAAAAACACAAAAATACTTTTAACCAAACTCTTGTGATTTAAACCCAGCCAGCAGCTTCAGCCCGAAACCCATTTGCTCACCTCCCTCTGCTGTTACACCTTCATAGTGGGAAGAGTGATAGATCTGGAAAGGTAAACACAAGGAAACCACAAGAGTTAAGAAAAAAGTGAGTTTGATAGTTAAAGCAAAAGCTCCACATGCACACAAGCAAAGCAAAGCAAAGCAAAGCAAACCAAGACAGAATGAGGAATTCATTCACCACTTCCCATGGGCAGACAGGTGTTCAGCCATCCCCAGGACAGCAGGCCCCCATCACATGTGACATTGACTTGGGAAGACAAACACCATTACTCCAAATGTCTCCCTGAACACGTCCCATGTCCTTCCCCCAGCTCTATACTCTTAGCATGATGCCATATGGTCTGGGATATCCTTGGGGTCAGTTGGGGTCTAGAGTTCTGGCAACTCCTTGTGCATCCCCAGACTCCAGCTTGATAGGGCAGTAGCAAAAACAAAGAAAACCTTGATGCTGTGTGAGCACTGCTCTCAGCAGTAACAAAAACATCTTTTTATTATTAACCCTATTGTCAGGACAAATACAAAACACAGCCACTTACCAGCTATCATGAAGAAAATTAACTCTCTATCAGTCAAAACCAGCACACTAGGACACAAGTATTAGAAAAAGGAGAGCTGAGGTCTTACAGTTTTGCTTATATAGATATTTTCATTACACAAAGGACAATCTTTACTTTGGAAGTAGATCTATCATGAAATTTATCATTTACATCTCATTACTTAACAAAATACTGCAAAATAGAGCCAAACATCGTTCAGCTTCTGAATTTTATAATATATTCTGACATCAACATGATTTTCAGTGTAGTTGATGCCATCAAAATGTAGAGACAAGTGGGTGCCATAGGATGTGGACTTGGACATTGTGAGGAAGTTAGACCCCTTTGTTTGAGAGTCAGTGGTGCTGGAGGAAGACAGACTAAATACATTTTCACTGGAGATGGAGAATCGGGTAAGAGAAGAAATGAAGTTTGGACTATGCCAGATCCTGGGGTAAACAAGAGAGAATGACTGCTGCAAGAAATTCAGCCAAGAGCAGGAAGAGGGGAGAAGAAGAGATGTGAGATGTTAACTCTGGAAGCCCTGGGGTGGGGGAGAAAGAGAGGACCAAAAGAAAAACAACACAATAAAGTCCCAGTTGCCTCCTGCTTGGAAGCCATGGGAAAGACAAATGGGCAGGCTCTATCAGATGAAATTTCATGCGCTATATTAGGTCGTGCTTTGATTATCAAACAAAAGTCAGCGCTTAGTGGGCCTTTCTCAGTAAAGGCTTTAAGGACATAAGGAATCTATCAGTGCTGGATAGGACTGAAGGTCAGATGCAACAATGAAAATGACTGAGTAGGAGTCGAAGAGATTAACAATCACCTGAATGAAAGTTGACACCACAAAAGATTAGGCAGAAAGATGCATTATCTCCTCACAGCACGGATACAGGTTCTCTGAAGCAGTAGATCTTTTCCATCTCAAACATACTCTCTAGGTCCTGGTAGTTCCCTAATACTCAGAACTGATACCACACCTCTGATAGCTTATTACTGTTACAGCTGTGCACCTAAAGCTGTAGGATATAAAAAGCAAAGCCCTGCCTTTAGCTTTCCACAAATCCTAATGTGTTCCTTGATTCATTCTGAGTCTGTGGTTGTAGCAGGCTGTGATCTCTGATCTCTGACAGTAAGCAAGCTCCTCTGACTAGAAGGCTTGAAAAGGCAATGACAGCCTAATAGAATTTTATGATTGCATTTTGAACGTTTCCACTGTGAGCAGAAGGCTCAGATATATTCATCTTCTGCTTAAAGAACAATAAAAAATAACAGGAAGGAATCAACAAGTCATGGTAAAAATAACTCCATGCCTCTGCTACATTTCCTTCTGCATTATTTTCACGTGAAATTAACTTACTGAAATACAGTGAGAGTAATTTGGGAGTTCTGAAAAAGAGGCCAATACTTCCAAACCTGAGTAGATGATCAACCTGCATTTCTAAAAAGGAGATTTTTCTCCAAGTATACCTGTCCTGACAATGAACAAATGAGCCAAGCAGGGTAAATAGAACTTTGAAGGAATATTGAAGACAGAAGAAATTCTCTATGAGATAGTTCTGAGACAAAATATCCTCCCAATCAGAGCATCAGGAAATCTGAGGAAAGCCTGTGAGCATGTGCCCACACTAGGGCAGAGCCACAGGACATGTAGGAACGGCTGGGCTTTGGATCTCTCAGTTTAAGAGACTTGTGTTTCACCCATCTAACCCAACAGTGCCTTTTTATCAGGAAAGTTAAAATAAACTTTAATTTACTAAATCACAGATATTGCTCTTAAAACGCATTCATGAGTGTTTGTACAGCACTTTGAGATCCTTGCTTGGCTGTATAAGCACAAAGTGTTATTAAATCATTCAGCATAAAATGTCCTTTACCTCATTATATTTTATAGCGGTAACTTTTTATTATCATCTGATGGCAGTAAAACATCACACAGCTCATCTAGCATGCTGGGGCAAGGTCTTGATTGAAGTTGATTAAAGTTTGTCTGTATGAGAAGTGAATAAAAATTGGGTTCAGGACTTCAAAATCTGATATCCTAGTAAGGCGTTTGGAACATATATATGAAAATTAAAAACTTCTTATATATAGGTTGCTAGTGCTTTAGGCTCAATTGACTCCTTTTAATAGGAATATTAGCTCTACTAAATTTCAATTAATTCTGATACTTTTTCTTATTACTGTTTCTAACTGTCCTCTACATACCTCCCTCATTCTGCCTTTTTTATGTCACAACCATAATTGTTTTTACTATATAGTGAAGGCTTTTTTCAAGAATAATGAAGATAATTACTATCATTATTGGCCCATTGAATGGAAAATACAAAAACATGTGATGATGGCAATTTTGCAAAGAGAACTTATTTTGTGAGGAAACCATTTGTGTCCTCAGGGATGGATTTCTAATTTCATCCTGTGAAGCAGAGGCTCTGGAGGAGCTAAAGAACAGTTAAATACTGGAAGAGCAATGGGAAGAGAGGTCCATGATAAAATTGTCACATGCTGGATAAGATACCAGTGACCTGGGCATCTCTTCCAGACATTGGCACATAGCTAGGGACATCACTAGCTGAAGAAGGTGAGATAAATCAGGGTCCATGACACTCCATTTCCTCTTTCACTGGCTGGTTTGGTTTTTTTACATTCTAACATAAGTAAATTTTGTGTATTCTGTTGTAATGTCATATCACTTGAAGCTCTTCTCAGCTTTTTGTCTCCATAACCTTACTCTAAATAAATGCCAAAGGTTTCCCTGACCTGCATCATTCAACTGAATGTGTTTTTGAACCACGGGAGTTTCCTCCCAATCCTGCTTAATGCTTTTTTTACCATCCATCACTGCTTTCTGTACTAGTGCAAGTATATGTAATCTAAAAACTCAAATTAATTTTTTTTTGTGCAATAAAATGCCTTTTGGTCTCACTCCGCTCCAGTAATTATTAATTTTTAAACTCCTTATAGAGATATTTTATTTTGAGAGAAAAAGAAGGAAAACAAGTTAAAAATAACTATCAAGCAGCATCACCACAGCAAATAGTTTCTACAGAAAACTCAAGCCATATAGAAATCCCCTATGTAGGACCAAAAAGAGCACCCAGGTCACTGGGAGTACAGAGAAACTACTCAATGCAGTGCTGGCAGGAATTGGTGCAGAAGAGAGCCCAGCAAAAGTTGGTGAATAACTACATTGCAGAGCAGTCTGATGGAGTCTGCAGTGTGGTACCTGGAGAGAGGAGGTTCTTGCCACTGGTCTTTTGCAAAGATCACAGCTACGTCAGCATAACCAGGCTGTGTGCTGCAGGCATGTACCTACCCCTGCCCAAGCCAGGCACGCTGCTCTTTTGGCCAAGTGTCCCTGTGTCAGCCCAGCAGCGAGAGGCTGTGATATATGAGGATAAAACACCCATGTTGGCTGAATAGCAGCATTAATCGTGGGGTCCCCAAACTGCACTATGAGACAAGCTTGCCTTCTGTTTCAAAATTATATTCATGACAACAAATCTGTTAAACTCCTCCGCTGACATGTTTTACTTTCCCAGGACGGGAACACTGTGAAGGCTGCTTTTTGGCTCAACTTCAATTTTCATGACAGCTTTCAGGCAGTGACCTAACCTAACTTGCTTTAGGAAGCAAGATGGAGATTCTAAACTAGCTATAGGAGCTTCTTGATAAGTTGACCACTGATATTTAAGAAAATAATGTATTTTCTATTTATGAAAGACTATTCACCTCCAAGGTTGAAGAGTTCTGCATGTTTAAAGAAAGGACATTTCCTTTATTTAGAAATCTGCTTCCAAGGAAAATGTGGAAGCTAAAGACTTTTACCGCTTATATTTCCCACAGGGGAACCACACAGCCAGAGACAGCTAAAGAAGTTGCCCTAGGTCACTGATAATAGGTAACAAACCTTTCTATGCTACAGCTATTTTGAATACTCCTCCGAGCAGGATGGGGGAAAATGGGACTTTTATTAGATAGTGGCTTACTGGTGAACAATAGTAGACTTTACTTAATGATTTAATATTCCCAAGTCACTTCTTTCCAAAACACATGTCATGTTCACAGGCAGTCTTCTCAACTCACCAAGGAGACAGGAAAAGTTTACTAGGTGAGGAGAGAAAATAATCTTCCACAATATAATGTCAGAGTCAAAGCAGGGAATTCTACAGTATTCCTGCTGTGCCAATTCACTGAGTAAGGAGTGAATCACATTTGTCAAGTCAGTCACTGTGATCAGCAGTAGACTTAACAACTTCTACCCCCTTCACCCTAAGAGATCTCTTTTTTGCTCTTGAGAACCGCTCCAGACCACAGGAATCATTTCTTCTCTGGGCAGACCAGGGCTGAAGGATATCCAGCCCATGAGAGCAGGGGAGGGACACCACCTCCTGCAGATGAAAGCAGCATAGCCACAAGGAAAGGAGCAGAACTTTTACAGAAAAATCCCCCTGATCCATAAATGTCAAGAATGTTTCCAAATCTCTCATACCCTTGTCTTTCAAAACTTGGTGTCTTCTGCCACCCCACTCCAGGACAACAGTGAATTTGAGTAATGCAGGATGGAAAACAGTCTGAAGTCCAAGCTGCTTCTTCTTTTTCCTCTGCTCACCAAACCTGATGGCTATGCATCAACTGCACACTCAGTCCGGCGGGATTGGTTAGAGTGCACTGCACTCAGGCAATTCACAGCTTTGTTTCCATGAAAACACAAATCCATTGTGCTTACATCACCTTAGTCTTTCTGCATACATTTTTTATATTAATTTATAAGGACATCCAGACAATTTTCCCAAAGATGGTGTTTACAGCATAAAACCATACTTTCATGCATCAATCCATAATGGCTCAAAGGTTGTCCAGCTTGCCAGTTTTAACCTGGTAGCAGATGTGTGTCACTGCCCGATGGTGCTTCTGAGCTCCAGAAGCCCCTGCTCAAGAGCCCCTTCACTGACAACCTGCACTTCAAGTTCTTACTGCAGCTGGATGGGCAGGGAATGGTGAGCAAGAGGAGGGAAGTTACTGAACAGTTTAGGAATCTAATGTCTATTAAACTTATCAGCTACATAATGTTAGTCCTTCTTGTACATCTGTTATGCTCTTCCCATGGGACTAAAGCAGGACAGACACCAGATTGTATATTTAATAGAAACAGAATGATTTTCCCCCACTTTTTTTTTCTTTTTTCTCCATCAAAAGAAACAAAAAGCAAAAACAAATTGGAATAAAAAAGGAAAAATAAGAAATTAGACATTTAAATAACTTCAACTGCTTTGATTGAAAAAAATGACACTTCACTTGAATTTCAGTCTTTTTAAATGTTAAGAACATTTTAGTACAAAATAATTCGCTTGATTTTCAAAAGAATTTTGTAATTAACATAATAAAATGTAACTCCAAGTGTGTCAAAGTAAAATAGTTTTTCTGCGGCCCCTAAAGCACCTCTTTTAATGTGAGGCCTGAAAAATCCATCTCAGATGAAAATTCAGAGAAAAAAATTATTTCTTCTTTTACACTGAGATTTATAGCAACACTCAGCAGAGTTATAAAGAGGAAGAAACCCGACAAAGTTCTTGGTGGAGCATCAAAATTACTTTATTTATCCCTCAGTTTTATGCAGGTAGTATTCAGAAGTTCTCATGTGGACTAGGTCACCTTGTGATAAAACCTATATGGAAAATCTACAGAAAAAAATCCCACACCTGTAATGCATATATATTTTTGAAAGTAGCAAAATGGTAGTGCTAATTTTCTCCCTATGGCATCAACCTATTTTTATACCCCTTCAAATACTAAAATAGGATAATAAAAATTAAAAATGACCCTTCAAATACTAAAATAGGATAATAAAAATTGCTCTTCCCTTTTTCACTGGAGTCTCTGATCTAGAAGATGAAAAGGGTCTCAAGTTCATGAGCACTGAAATCAAACAAGTTCCACTGAGTCAAGCTCCATTATAGGAAAGAACAGCAGCATCTTGAACTGGTAACTTTGCAGCCCAGAGATTCTACTCTGCAGTTGTGCTTTTGAGATAAATCCATGTTTTTTCTTAGCTAACATTGACATTGAAACATTTTTTATTATTATTTTTGGAATAATGCAATTATATATAGAACCAAATATGCACAGAGAAATCATGTGGGCAATTCTGCCTTACAATGAAACTGTATATGCTCCTAAAGGAAATTAAGTCAGCCAAAGCCTGTCTGACTTACCCAACCAATTATCCTTCCTTTACTAAAGGTAAATTAAGAGTTCCATTCATAATTAAGCCAAGTTACAGGGAATTGGCTGATATTACCTAAAGTACATCTTTATAAAAAGCCCAAGCAGCCTGGAAAATGGGTAGAAACTAATTTCTCTACAAACACTTCCACATAGAGTGGGACTTGACCAGAATATGTGTTTTCACAGGGGGCAGCCAAATTTGTCATGTCTTTCTGCACAAGACACCTTTCTAATAGAATATGCCTGGGTGTAACCACCCATTTGCTGTGGTGGCATGTGGCTTCTCTGATCCAAGGATGTGAATGTTACGGCTGTAAGTGCAGCGTTAGCACTCCTGAACCACACAGGTCAGCTTTCCCATTGTGTCAGATTGTAGATAAAAAAGGTCAGATGTTGACAGCTCTACCTTACAAGGTATTGCACCAAGTCTGCTGGCTCAGGCCATTCATAACATTCACACTTTCCTGGATAATAAAGAAAAATTATGATAGACAGGAAATAACCTGAAATCAAGAGGCCCAATCTCACCAGATACATGCCTGAACATGTGTAACTATTGGCAGCATTTTACTGCAGCATAAGTAGAGCCCACTTCGGTGTGAGGACAGGGGATAGCAAGCCTGTGACAGCTGTTGTGTGATGGGAGAGGAGACACAAAAGTTCATTTCTAGGATGTCATTTCAGTTTTTAATTTCTTTTCCTGCCTTGTCACCAATTTTCTAGGGAATTTGAGTCACACCACCATTTGTTCATCTGATCCTTCTCTCACACACATGTATCTACACCACTCTTAAATGAAGGACATATCTCTCAGGGATTCTGAAAGGATAAAATTGTTAGACATTATAAATATTGGAACTGATATTGGTGGAGGGGGTTAATGTAAAAAAGTGTCAGAAAAGCTTAGAAAGTAAATATTTTTTTCTTTTCTCTTTGATACAAATACCTGTATAAAACAATAGCTAAATTGTTTTGCCGTATGAAACAACAGCTGAAACCAAAACTAAAACAAAACTTTAGTGCAGAATTTTTAATTCTGCATTTGCATGCTAAGAAACACTGCTCCTGTAATAAATACTTGGACTACAGGACTAGAATTCAGAATAGTGAGGCCAGATAATTTTTTTAGCACAGACCATTTCAACATTCTAAAATGGATATTTTTTCACAAGTTAAAGATTTGGTGGCTGTTTTTAGTTCCTCTTTATACCTTGCCTTTGTTCCATAGCCCCAAGGAGATAACACTTCTCTCATCCATAAATTTAGCATAATAATATTTGTTCTTTCTAAAATTACATGCTAGGTACAAGGTGTTCTTTTTTGCATCTTTTGCCATTTAAATCATTATTAATTTTTATGCATCACATTTAGCCCTCCTGAAAAACATGTTATTTTTTGAGGAGCACAAATCACCCCCCGATCTGATGTCCTGTCCAATCTGAGTGCAAAGCAAGGGCTGTACTAACAGACATCTGATGCCATCTATAGCTGGCAGAGAGGCAGCCTTTCTCTGTTCACTGTGAGCACAGTCCCCACTGGGATCAATTTACTTTTTCATTCACACCACACAAAAGAATGTGTCGATAGTGCTGGAGATGACGTCAGTGCAGTCAGCTGCAGAGAGCCGTGCAGAGTGCAAGGGCTGCAAGCAAGAACAGCCATCAACAGCACGCTCTGGCATGAAAACCTGTCTACTGGAAACCAGTGGTCACATTTATGAAAGCTTTGTTTTGAAACACAGCCAACAACAAACCAAAACAGCCAAACACACCAGAGCAGGAAGTTCATCATGGTGATTTTATCCTGAAATAATTTAAAGAGTGCTGAACATCAGAAAAAATCCTATTTCTAAGGAATTTATTCTTCTGTGTATCTTAGTAATAGAATGCACACCAATTTTGGTGTATAAATCGCTATCCAGGGAACAAAGTGCTGTGGCTAGGGGAATGCTAGCTCTCTGCCTAAGCCAGAGCAATGCAGCTTCTGGCTGTAAAGTGAACAAAATTTTGTTTGTTGCTTAAAAAATATCCTTTTTTTTTTTCTGACTCTGCAGCATCATTTATTAAGGGGTGTTCATAAGCTCTAATATTGTGAAATATTTTTGAAGCCTATTTATTATAAAGAGAGACTATTGTGGTAGTAATAATGATATTCTCATAACTCACAATATTTTATCAAGTATTCAGATATTAGTTGGGTGCAGGTACTAATACTTTGCCTCAGACAACAATCACATCTGAATTTTATTCTAGTAAACAATATTTTATTTAAATTTAGAGATTTTTGGGGCTGTTTTGCTAAAGCAAATCTAAAAGAGTGTCTAAGTAATCCCTTTGCACCTCACTCGTGATGCTTGGGTGCTTTAGGGGAGGTAAGCACTTCAGCAGGCTGATGAGCTGTGAGCTGAGCACAGGAAGGTGCACGCGAATGGGAATCTTTCCATTGACTTCAATGCCCTGCACATCAAAGGCTAAAAAGTACAAATTCGGGGCTGAAAGGGGCACTTAGCCTGGAGTGGGAGGGTTAGAAGAGCACGGGGAGATGCACAGGGCTGGCTGCAGCGTGGGCAGCTGGGATTAATGTCAGGGAAGCGGCGGTGGCTGCGCAGACACGGCTCTGAGCGCAGCGCCCGCATCCCGGCCGGATGTAGATCCTGCCAGGACCAGACCTCAGAGAGCTGCTGAGTCTCTGTGTATATCTGAGTCTTTGTCTTGGTGCTGACATTTACTATGAGCAAGATAATTTGAACCAACAGGGAGAGGCAGCAACAAAGAAAAATAAGCCCAAACCACATTAGCTGGAATGAGATTAAGGAAATAAATTGGGGGGGGAGGGGGAATGTTGGTTGTGGGTTTTTTGGGGTTGTTTGGTTTTTTTTAATATGGAACTGCTGGAATGACTACAAGCCCATTAAACTGCATTAAAGGCACTTTATTGACATCTTTAAGGTTTGGTTCAGGAATAAAATGAGTAAAGTCTGATCCAGCATTTCCTAAAATGAATGGAAAAAATCCTCATCACTTTCAGCTGAGGCTAAATCAGACTAAATCACTTGGGGTAATTTAGAGTTTGGGGAAAAATAGTGAACAGTAGCCAACACAGACTGGTAGACCATTGACTTGTTTGAAATTCATTTACTTCTTGGTCTAGAGGCTTCTCTGCAGCATCTTTGAGGACCTTAAAAGATTCCAGATTTTTCAGTGTAGTCAGAGGGTAACCATCATCAGGTTCATTCAGAAAAAGCCTGAAGCAGAGGGAGGGAGGGAGGAAGGAAGGAATTCAGATACTCAGCATGAAGCTGCTACTTATAAAGGGCTTCTGACTTACGTACAGTGGATAAAAGTTTCAAAATGTGGCCTTTCTTCACTGCATACTTACAGGCAATTCTGCTCGGAATATAACTGTAGAGAACTTCATTTTGCTTTTGTCAGTAAAACAGGGAAAGTCAGTTGATGCTTTGTCTAGTGTTGCAAGGCAATGTTTCTCTTCTCTCTCTGGGCACTGAAGAGTGTGGTAGATCGTAACTCTAGATTTTTTGTTTCACATGGGCAGACAGGTTGCATGGAAAGGATATTCCCATTTCAGAGGCGGTTTGCTGTTCTTTATTTGAGAAAGAAGCTTTGTATTTATTGTCTTACAGATTCAAGGTATTCTGAATTACCTAAATTTTAACAATTCAGTTGCATTTTATACTATAAAATTGTACTTGCTTATTAATATATTAACTTATATGTAAAATACACATAGAGTTACACATATGTATACATACACACACACATGCACATATACATATGCATGTGTATATATATATATATATAAGTGCATAGACACACCAGGGAGGGAAATCCATATACATTTAGTTTAGGGAGGATTCCTGTTAAAGAGCAGTCAGGGAGGCAATCATTCTGACACTGCATGCTGCCAGAACATGTATCTGGATTTGGTGGTGGGAATAAACATCCAAGTAGATATATGTATGTTTTATGTGTACACTGTGAACATATGCAATATTTATATAGAAGGTGTATAGAAGCTTATATTCAGGATAGACCATAGATGATTAGACATTTATCTTTTTGATATGCTGCAACACATTTTGGTAGGTGTGCATATTCTAACAGTGTTTATCACAGTAATAACTGTTGGAGCAAGTTAGCCTGCCAGAGGCCAGTGGCAGCTGGACAATACAGATATGTAGGTCCTGGCTGGCTGTAAAGGTTTTTAGCAGTAGCAGCCTCAGAACCATGGTGCTGCAGCAGGTAAGTGCTGCCGGGGTGTGAGGCTGTGTGAGGGGAGCACAGGCTGGGTCTGGCCAGCACTTCTGGAGTCAGAACACAGATGCAGGAGGATGAGAGAGAACAGAGGTGGTAGTAAAATCAATGGGCTGTGTTAGTAGGGTAAGTGATAATGGAAGCAGATCATCAAAATTCAACCTCAGTGAATCAAAAATCCAGCCTCTATGTAAGACAAATGTAGTGTGCAGGAGAGGCTCTCCTTTGAGCTTCTGTCAGCCCCCCCAGGCAATGCTCAATCCATTCTTATTAGTGAGTGGTTTTGATGCTCTGCTAACAGTTGATTTTATTTGAATAACATCTGGATCCCTACATCTGAGAATCTCTCAACAGAAGCAACCACCTTGCTCTTTCTTCACTGCCCATCCTTTCAAATACTCTTGGGAGAGTCCTGCTTTTCACAGTTGATGACCTTTGAAACAAACATTCTAGATGTTTGGGTTTTTATTTTTTCTTTTCTTGACAAAAGCCATAGCTGCAGCCTTAGTACAGATTTTCCCTCTGTCCTGCATGCCTTGCTGTTACAGTAAATCCAGTTATAGGTTTGTAAAACTACTTGTCTCCTCTGGGCTTTAAAATTATACAAATACTGAGTAATGTTATACCATAAAAATGTCCACAAAGTTACAAAAAAGGGACTGTACCAAACCTGTACTATTGTGAAAAATGCAGTGAATAGGCATGTCTCCTTCTGCTTTTGGTGACACAGAAATGACCTAAATTACTTTTGGGCCAGAGAGAAGGCAAAAATTACTGTCATTTAGACATGTGAGTATCTGTTTCCAGGAGCAATCAAATGCTTAAACACTTAAACAGATACAGTTTCATCTGCTGCTAATTGCAGGCTTAAAGAAAGACCCCTGTAAGGAAGGGATGAAAACAGGGTCCTAATTTGTCCTAGCACCTGTAAAAGGTTTTTTGAATGCAAACAAAATAGGACTTCAAAAGCACAGTGAATGAAGCAGATTATTTACATCTATACAGGACTCTGCTTATCAATATCCCAAACCATTTTGTGTTCATTATTCGATGGTAAAACTCAGGATCTCACAGTGTTTTTAAAATTAAAAACTGAGCCATGAGGCTCAGACTTTAAAAAGGACAGGCTGTGACAAGTCAGTTTTCTATACTATGACAGCAAGAAGAACGGAGTGATACAGATGAAATTGTAGAGTTACACAAGTGACCTAGGTCTTTATCTAGTGAATCTCAGTAGAGGACAAAAAAAATCCTTGTCCACAACTCACTAATTGCTATTTGCAAATATGGATGCTTCTTACGAGAATGCAAATAAACTCACAAACTAGCTGCTAAGTTATAAGTAGCTACATTTCATCCTGTTTACAACTCAGAGATATAATCCAACACAAATTTTTATTGCAAGTGACAGTAAACTTGGACAAAGCTCCATGCCATTTGTCAAACATTAGCTCTAAAAGATGTGCCAGAGCTTACTGGTGCAGCATGAATGCTGGAACCATGCCCTTCCTGTGGACTTATCCTTGGTGGTCAGCCGAGTATCCCTATGTCTTTATGCTAGAATGTGGCTTTTTCCACCACACTTTTTACAGGAAGACATAGATTTTTGAACAAAAATACACCAAACCATTGATAGAACTTGTGAGCAAGAAAAGGAAGATTTTGGTAACTTGGTTTGGTTTCGTTTCCTCACAAAAATGGGGGAAGGTATTAGAAATTTGGTGCATATGAAACCAGATGAGACTATTACTTCTAGAGCAAACGTGTCCACCCTCTTTCTGGCAGCAATCCAACACCCCTTTGAGTCAATGAAATAATTCCCATTTATTTCATTTCTGCTACAGCAGGCTGTATGTACTACACAAGAACACGCATGGTTTTAAAAGCATAGGAAGAAGGGCAGTTTGTTCTTTTTCATCTTCAGTATAACAATCATTTGTAGCAATCAGTTGTGCTTTTCCCCAAGACAAGACCTGCTTCTGCCTGTATCAAAAAAGATTAATATTTTGCTCTAATAGAGGCATAAAATTGCAATTATCCATATTACCATTTTAGATGTCATTGATCTTATTAGTTGATGTCATATGAAATCACTCTCCCAGGCCCCAAACTACTTCCTCAGATTGCCAGAGGATACTAGCAGCTATCATGAGGTTAGATACATTCACTTCATATTTTGAACTCTGTATTCAACCACAAAATCATGAAGTTTAGTATTTTTCAGATGAAATTTTGAAGTGTGGTTACACAGAAGCAAAAATTATTGCTGAACAAAGCAGAAAAAACCAGTTCACTTTGCAAATACTGTTACTTATAGGGCGAGCATCTGCCAGGCTTCTTCTGGGGAAGGAATTCAAAAGCAGTAAGGAGATTTTACAGTTTTTCATCCTTCCATTAATAATGACGGGTTCAGCATATTATTTCAGAGATTTCTGAGTGTCTGAAAGATTCAGGGAAATCACCACTGTCTATTTGGAAAAAGCTCTGGGGGGTTTGTTCCACACTAGACGTAAATGATGTGCCAGAGCTTGGGATGATGCAGCTGAAGCCATCCCTATCTGCACACCAGTATAGCATTCTTTTGCCACACGTGGAGATCAGACTGGATTCACTGCACATATGCTGCCACACTTCTGTTTGAAATTTCCATTTGATTTAGGGATCCATAAGTAAAGGGTGCAAAAACTGAGTACATAGAGCTGGGTTCAGAGCAAAGCAATACATTTACAGGTGCTGACTGAGCATAGAAGAGCAGCTGAGTGTTGACTACACCCTCTTCTATAGACATTTGGTGTTGGCAGCATAAGATACCTTTGGCAGCAAATGGTCTTTGCACTCTCAGCACAGACATGGTAGTTTGGATATTGCCTATGGCTCCATGCCCTAGGAAAGAGCAAAAAATTCTTCGCAATTTCTCATAGCAGGAAACAAGTTAAATCCAAAAGGAACTAGAAATGGGATTACGTACCTAGTCTTTGAAATTTCTCATTGTCAAAACCTTAACAGAGGCTGATCCTAGGCAGTGGATCTAGACTGAAATGATTACACCAAAGAAAAGAGGGAAAAGAGATGTTGAAAAAGAGATGTTGGGCACTCTTATGGCACAATGACCATCACTAGGCTAGGTAGAATGTCTTCAAGCAGTTTATTATTAACAACAATAATAATGATAATTCAGGTACACATAGTTTTATATTGAAACTACAATTTACTGAAACTGAATTTTATTTTATACAAGTAAATACCACTTATTAATATGGACTGTATATTAACTTCCTGTGTGATTACTTAATCTTAATCTCTAGAATGTGTATTTTTAGAATCTAGATGCACTACTTATATCATAATTATATATCATGATGACCCTAAAAAAATATACTTATTAACAACATGTGCCAATAACAAATTCCATAATTAAGATGTTTTAAGTATCGAATCAAATTTCCCACATAAGAGCTCCAGACCTCAAAACCTGATGTAGGGATCTTAAAAAAAGTCAAAAACAATAAATATAAAATTTTTAATTTTTTAATCTGGGTTTTTACATTTGGATTATTACATAGCTCAAATTTTATCTATTCACTTAAACACTGGCCTAATCTTAAAAGATTTTAAAAAAAATCAGTTATGCTTTTTCACTTCATCAAGCAAGGCAGCCTACAAAATATAAAGGGTTTTTACTGTACAAAAATAATAAACTACAATATAGATTAACTGTCAGTGCATTGTAAATGTTAAGTAAAGCATAAAATTGAGATCCTAAGGTCAACATTGTTGATATCCTCTATATTATAAATTTATCAAACTGAATTTGAAAGTCTGTGTCTTTATTTCCCTAGGTTTGCTTGAAGCACCCATCTTTGTTTCTACTGCTTTACTCTATAAATGCTGAGTGTGTTTTGTCTTAATTTATAAGAAAAAATATTCTGTAGCAAAAATATCGACTTCCCATTGACGTTATAGCAAAGTGATCAACCTTTTTACTCAGACCTTCTTCTCTTTGGTTTTCAGAAATTCTGCGATAGCGGTCAGAAATTGGTACATAACAAGGATACAATTGATAGGTACTGCCTTGTGATGAGCTGGGAATTGAAGGAAGAATGTTTTAAGCCTTTCAGTACCTGGAAGCAGAAGGGTAGTTGATGTTTCCAGGACAAGACCCTCATCAAAACAAACCTCTCTTTCATCTCCCTCATCTCTAAAAAACTTATAGTAAACTCTGGGACTAAAACTGACTTGTGCCCACAAACAACTACCTGGCCTGAATTCTGGATTCAGGTCATCTATGTGCAAAAAATTACAAAGTTTTTTACCTTAATGGTCTAAGTTCAGAAACACCAATGTGCTGGTTTTACACAATACACCCTATACAAATATTTCAAAAGGAAAACAGTTAAAATCTGACAACTCCTTATGCAAAACACTTTTTATTTACATATTTTGCCTTTTGATGACAATTTGAAAAACAAATACACAACTTTATGGCTGTACTTCTTTAAAAATACAATATGAGCTTTTCAGTGAGACAGACAATATCATCTGACCTGTTTTAGGATGAGCTGAACACTGCATTAACTGCCCTAATTTTTCTCCCTTGACTATCAGTGACTCATTCAAACACAGCTATCTAAATTTTAGATGTCCCACAAAGGATAGATAAATTCCACAGTTCATCTATTTAATGCAAACAGATGTATTCAAATGGCTGACCAAATAAGCCCATTATCAAACAACATTTATCAACTATGCAATTTATCAGCTGCAAATATTTTAACAGACAAAAATCTCTGAGCTTGGACAAATCAATGTTGTGAGTGAAGAAACAGGTGTCTTATTTTACATGGCAAGTGCCAAAATACGTAAGAAAGTGGAGCTTTAACAGACATCATTATATAAAGCAATTATTTGAACTATCCAGTGTTGCAGTATATGTGAAGGTGTTGTAACTTACTCAAAAATATATCCAGATGTGTCTGCTCCATCAAGTATACTGTTCTGGTTTTCTGTGAGTTTGGGAGGCTTTGGGGGTTTGTTTGGTGGCTTTTTCCTATTTTTATTTAAAAGACAGGTAAACCAGGTTTTGTGGATCAAAAACTGTCTCCTAATTACAGAATGCTCTGGGTACAATCCAGGGAGGCTTTTGATTAAATCCATCATTTCCTTAGTATATCAGAATAGGCAAATTTAATAGTTCTACTCAAGTAGATTAAGCTTCATGTGTAGGTAATTGTAGAATTAGGACCTTTCAGGTTTTGCTTCTTGGTCTAGAAGATGCCTCTTCAATTCACATAGAACTGAATCAGCAGTCAATTAAATGAGTGTTTAAATTCTGCTGTCACTGAAAACTTGGCAGCCCAAGGATGCTGATAACAGAGTTTCAGCCCAAGCACTCTGGCCAAATCTACTGAAGTTTTTTAGCCTGTGCCATCTTTTGCAGCTCCCTACTTAGTGCCATTGCATCTGACTGGCTAAAAGTCCTTATTGCATTTTCCCCCACAGTATGCCTCAGTGGCTGGACAGATGTTTGTATCCTCTGTTACAGAGGAGGACAAAGGCAGATTGACTAAATAATGCAGGCATCTAACTTTTTTCTTCAAATTATCACAGAGAAAAAGATGTAAAATAAGTTCTGAAGAGATCTCAAAAATTACTGAACCTATCATGCTGTCCCAGCCCAGTACCAGTCATACCTCAGTCATTTTTATCTGGTAATTGTTTAGCCTGTATCTTAAAATCCTCCTTTAATTGAAATTCCACAGGCTGCCAAGACAATTCTAGTGCATCACTATCTCCCATGTAAAAAGATTTTCTAATATCTGAATAGAATATTTCTAAAATTTTAAGCCTTGTCATTTATCCTCTATAGAAATGGAGAACACTTTATTCTTATTTTGTTTATCAGTCTCATGTCTTTAAAGGCTCCCCTTTGGCCTGTTTTCTGAGCAAGCATTTCTTCACTTCTTTGAACATCACATTTTCTACTTTTCTGCTGATCCTATGAGTCTCTGAGCATTTCTTCAGTGTGGCAGAAGTCAGACTTGGATGTTCCAAGCTGATGAACTAGATTTTTCTTTCAGTTTAAATATACAAGTATTCAGTATATTTTAATTATATTCTTACATACCTAAGCTGGGTTGCTATTTACATGCCTCACTGTCTCAGATCAAAGCAATCATGTTCTTGCAGAATTAAGTCTTGAGTAAGAAATGGAAATCAGAACTTGTCACAGTAATAGCATGAAAATTGAGGCAAACTATAAATGGGTACAAAGATTTGTTAACAACTAACAGGATATTAATAATAGCTCCGTATATCAACATCTTAAAAATCAATCAGTGAATCTTCTCCTGAAGAAGAGGGTGTTTTGAAGAAGAGTCTAGACCTGTATTATCATGCATCTACTATAAAATTTATGCACAGTCATTCAGAAAAGAGATGGAAAGACCTGAAAAACATTAACTCAACAGCCAGAGAGAGGCTTGAATGCTGCATAGCAAATGCATTGACTCTTAAAACTATATAATGGATATATTGACTAGAAGTTGCTAGAGAAGTCTGTCTCCAGTGCAAAGAAGGCATGATATTACTATACTGCACATAACATCTATTCTGGAAGGTATTATATGAAATTTAACAGTTAAAAGGAAAGACTTTATGTGACTTAAGTCAGAGGGCAAAGATTCTACCAGTACTGCTCCCCAAAACCTGTCTCAAATGCATTATTCAGGATCCATTGTTGATAATATCTATTCCTAGCATAATAAAATTGTTGCAAGTATATATTTTAACATTTAGCACAGTGGGATCACAGCTTTGGAACTGCAACTGTTCCCAAGGCTTTCTGTGATCACAGCTACTTCTCTGTAAGGACCAGGTGGATTGTTTATACATATGATGGACTGCCTTGCTTTGAGTAGCCTCAGTAGCCACTCATGCAAACTGAGGTCAGATAAAAGCTACCAAGGAATAATGGAATGCTCAGTTTTAACAAATCTGCCAGGTGAAGACAAGTCAGTACCATTCTGAATTGCTTCCAGAGGTGAGGATATAGAAAACTAGTATCACAGAATCAGGGAATATCTTGAGTTTGAAGGGACTCACAAGGATTATCCGAGTTCAGCTACTGGCCTGGCACTGCACAGACCCAAAAATCACACCATATGCCTGAAAGAATTTTTTAAATGCTTTCTAAACTCTGCCAGGCTTGCTGCTGTGACCACTTCCCCAGGAAAACTTGTTCTAGCATGCAATCACCCTCTGGGTAAAGAACTTTTTACTGATATCCAACCTATACCTCCCCTGACGGAACTTTAGGTGATTCCCTCAGGTCCTGTCACTGGGTACCACAGAGAAGAGATCAGTGCCTGCCCTTCCTCTCCCCCTCATGAGGAAGTTGTAACTGCAGTGAGGTCTCCCCTCAGTCTCCTCCAGGCTGAACAGGTGATCTCAGACACTCCTCGCATGGCTTCCCCTCAGGGCCCTTCACCATCTTTGCAGCCATCCTTTGGATTCTCTCTAATAGCTAAATATACTTTTGATATTGTGGTGCACAAAACTGCCCCAGCACTTGGGGTGAGGCTGCCCCAGTGCAGAGCAGAGCAGAGCAGGACAATCCCCTCCCTTGCCCCACTGGCCATGCTGGGCCTGATGCCCCCAGGACAGGGTTGGCCCACCTGGCTGCCAGGGCACTGCTGTCTCATGCCCAGCTTTCTGCTGACCAGGCCTCTTTCCCAGCACTATTCTCCAGCACCTCATTCCCCATTCTGTCCAGGCATCCATCATTGCCCCATCTCAGGTGCAGGATCTGGCACTTATCTCAGTTAAACTTCATATGGTCATTTCCTATTGCCTAGTTTGAAAAGGTCTCTCTGTGGGGCCTCTCTGCCTTCAATGGACTCAACAGATCTTCCCAATTCAATATTGTCTGCATCTTAGATTACTATTGCATAAAAAAGGGCACTAAAGAACAAATCTATTCCAACTCTAGAAAGGTAGAGGCCAACCAAGTTGTTGGTTTTTGTATTTTTTTTTTCCTTACATAGAGATACATTTTCTAAAGGGATAATAATTGAGACCTCATGATTACATGGCAAAAATTAAATTCACCCATTGTTCTTGGCTTTTGTCATTTCTTTTCCTTGAAATTTTCACCTGACTTATATCTTATCACCAAGACTAGACAGTAGGTTACTTTCCTGCATTACTTTGATGAACACTTAAACAAAATATTCACACCCCAAATGATTTGCAGATAATAATAAAAATATAATGAAGATTCATAGAAACAGAAATACCAGGGCTGATAAGGTTTTTACACTTTTATCAGTATGCACTTTATTTTAACAGGCCCATCCAAAAGCAAGACATGTGGAGATGTTTACAAAGCATGGAATATTATGCCCAGATTCTCAACTGGTATAAATTATTACAGCTTCACTGGAATCCTGCAACTACACAACTGCATATGCACCAGCTGAAACTCTGAGGTGTTGGTCATACCTAACCACATATTTATTAATGTGGGTAGCAGACACTGCAGGGGAATAGTGTATGTCTCACCTAACTGGGTTCCTAATGACATTTAACAAATACACAGATGTGAGTACATTTAGAAAAAACTGCTCGGAACTGTTATCTACTGCTTATTTCCAGGACTCAAACACGAGCTTTCTGTTAGGTTCGGAAGCCAACTGAAAAAATTGAAATCCTGCTGTGGATGAAAAGCAGATATGATCTTTGGCTTTTAAAATGAGGCTCTAAAAAGAATAAACTGAGATTTGGTAAATTAAAGAGAAATTACTACCTCCATCTCCCAAACCCACTCTTTTCTGCCTGCACCAGGTCTTCTGTCACCTTTATTTGCCTTGATTTATCACAGAGTTGCTGAGGGAAAATTATTGTTTCTTTGCTCTTTCCTTTTTTTTTAATTAAAATAAACTACTTTTCTTGGCTTTCAGGTTTCTTCCGTTTAGAAATACACCAGGTGTGAAAGAGGATGTGTGACACCAACTCAAAATTCATCATCTCCTATGTTATTAACTGGCCAAACTGCATTACAACTTCTGTATTAGTAGGCAGGTCTACATAAGCATGCCTTGAAGTGATAGATCTTGAAATTTGTCCTGGCATGGGGTTAAGTGCAAAACATTATGATCTACTGTACATTTCACTATACATTAAGCTTGCCTAGAAAGCAATACCAGTCAGTATTTTAATGTTCAGTTATATCCTCCTAGACCACCACAATGGGCAGCCAGCATGTCTTCCAGTAGAGGAACCTAAATATACACAGAATGTTTTAAAATAATCAGTACTTTGGGAAAAAAAGAAATTCTGCTTAGAAAATCTTTTGCAAAAATATTTGTGGAAACTTTATTTTGTCACCACAAAATTCTTAATTGCAGGCACACTGACCTCCTGTCCAGGACTGGACTCAAGGTAAAGCAATAAAGGGAAGAAGATAATAATAGAAATTTGCTGATTTACTTTGTTTCTTTCAGATTTTACTATAGATAATATAAACAGCCTTTCCCCTGACCTGTTGTCCCTGCTAGTGACTTTGACTTCTGCAGATTAGGAGAACATGTGATGTCCACAACAACAAACCAACAGTTAGATGGTACCAGGGTATCAGTGTCACCAGTGGTTTATACGCACCTGGAGTGTTCCCACATGTGTCCTCTAAAATCACTTTGGTTGCTTTGGTCCTCAACCCCCACTTTTATCACACTAGAACTTACACTGAGAGTTTAAGTAATGTCTAAGCCCAAAGATAAGAAAGAATATTTCTTTTAAGATATTTGACATTTGGATCTGATTTGTGTTCATGGGCTTGACATATTTTTGGAAATCTGCAGCATTATTAGAATGACTTTGTTCTTGAGCTGTGGCCCAATGTTGTCATGTCAGTTCTAGGCCGGCGATGGGTGTTCATTGGTTATTTAAAAGCATTTCTTGAGGGTTGAGAGAAATTCAAACAATCCATACATAAAGACCTTGATCCAATTCCTTTAGAAAATCCTTACATGCTGATGGAAAACATGACATCTACACAACCCTAAAGTCATTCTAGCAAAGTGAAAATCCCAGAGTTTGTGTGTAAAAGGTGGAAGCCAGAGGGAAGATTCTTAAGGGCAAATTTGGAATGCAATACCTATGTCATTGTGGTGTGCAAGCCAAGACAAGTAAAATCACTGTTGATACACTAATGTGAAGGTGAATGAGGAGTTTTGGAAATCATGTATATAACAGAAACACTGAAGATATTTCTCAAACACCTGGGCATGGAGTAAAGAGACATATATGTGTGTTTTCAAATTGCAGTTCTTATTGAGAAGAAATTTTAATGGAAAATTTTCACACTAACTCAAGACTATTGCAATGATCACAACAGAATTTTAGCTTTTTAATACCAGGCAGTGGGACCGCCAAGGCTGCAATGAAAGATAAATGTGCCTTGACAGCAGAGCTATCAGGCTGCTTGATTTTCTCTTTTGATAGGTTTATGTTCCATGCCAATCAATCCAGCTCTACTGTGCAGCATAGTCACATTATCTTTATAAGGTAACCTGCTGCCAGCCTAAAAGCACTGAAGGAATACAGTGCCCTGTAAGTAAAGCAGGAAAAAATAAGTTAAGTGTGAGGATGGACAAAGATTTTTAAGAATTTTTTTCTTCTGTAAATAATTTTATCTAATGGTTCAGATATTCAGATCTCATCCATTCTGATGATTACACATTTGCCCAGGGGGAAACGTATGTTCAGTGCACTCACCTTGGGGTTCCCCACTTACTCATTGCAAAAATAAAGAAAAATCTCTCTGAGAAGATGTCTCTAAGGAGTGAGGTTTCATGATGAGTGACTCACAGATGAGTAGACTCTTTTGTTGAAAAAAAAAAGCCACAGATAACAGCAAATATTAGATCAAATGTTGAAATAAATTCATAACTATGAAGTCAGATTCTCATATCAGTAAATAGAATGTAAGTTTAGACTGTTTATTTGTGTGCTGAAGCTGCCTTGGATTTACTCCATTTTAATTAAGATCAGAATCTTACTCTGTTGGTTTAGATTTTTTTTTTTAATAGCTAAATTATGCCTACATACAGCAAACAGAGGAATTCATTTCCGGCCCTGTTCCTTTAATAAAAGCTTCAACAGCCCTTAGTACCTTAATCTTGCTCCTGGAATCAGGACAATTCTTTGGGGGTATACCTAGCATATGCTGCAAATCAAGTTATCTCACTCAAATGTAATATTGTAACAGCCTTGACTTCTAATAATCAGTGAACCGTAAAATCTCAGTACAGGTTATCTCAAATGAAAATTCCAGCGACAAAAACAGTTTGGAGGTTAATGGGATTATCTGAAGTCTCAGGATGAGGGACTACAATATAACTTTATGCTGGATCTGCAACACTGGGTGGACTAGCCAATTGTAATTCTTTTTTACTCCTCTCTCTCTCCCACTCTTGCTATTTCCCTAGCTTCTATGAAATAATGCGAACCTTTTGACAGATACTCTAAAAATGAATTCTGACAAGCCATATGATATAGCTTCTTCCTCCATTTTAAAAACAATTCTCCTTCCGCGAACACTCACAAACATGTCTAGTCCCATTGCACTGTTCCAGCTGTGCTCAGCTATCCGAGCGGAATGGAACTCATCGTGTATCATAAATCTGAGTCACTACATGGTCTGATGGCCCTGAGTTTATTTCAAGGAGTAGAGGATAACAGATGAGAAAAGCAAGCAAGATTCAAAAGTAAAGTAAGAGCAACTCAGAAGCATTGCCTAAACCTGCTCCCAGGTTATCCTCTGAAATACCTCATGGCTTTGGGTAAAAGAGTCAAATCAAAATTTTCTTCAAGCATGGCAGCAGGATATCCAGCTTGGGGTATCTGAGTCTATTATAACTTGAAGGATCAATGAGGTTGGGCACAGTCTAGGAGTAAACAGGCAGACTGAGACCTGTGGCTAGAAATGGGCTGGAAAGAAAAAATCAACTATCTTTGTTAAAAAATGCAAAAGTTAAAGCAAGGTTGCTACTTTTTGCTAGTAAACACACCTAGTAATATTTTCTGATGCAAAGAAAAAGCTGTAAAAAATGCTATAATTAGAATAGCATCTAGTTTGGCAAGAAATATTCTATGAAGGTGAGAATAAGTGTCTGAAGAAGTAGAAAATCTAACACAGACTGACTGCCAACAAAAGTAGTTCCCACATTATTAGTATCTGATGCCCTCCTTCTTCTATCCCTCCTTCCCCTACATCCTGGTGCAGATGGTTTCAGTTCCCTAACTTGTGACAAATGCCCAAATATTTCTTTTGTGTCTTAATTCTAGATAAAAGAGGGCTCTGGACCTACAGAAACCTTTTAAATGCAGTAAAAATGACCATAAGAAATTATGTCACCATCTTAAATTATTAAAAAAAAGATAAGGTACAAATTTTGCAGAAGCCGCAGTGGATTTGAAGTAAAGCTCTAATGGTTTGACCCCAGATACAGCAGTTTTAACACTTTTCCCTTCCTTCAGTTTACATCTGTCAATTGATTACATCTCTGTCAAATGACAGACACTGAAAAGGTCCAAGGAATACACTGAAAGCTCAGGGTTTTAGTACTGCAAAGAAGGGTCCTGCAGTCCAGCCAGGACTGGACTTGAGCACAGCTGTAACAAACCTGCACACTAAGCATTTAAATCCACTGGCACATTGGCTTCATCTGCTGCTGGGTCAGACAGGCTGGTTCTTATCTCCTGGCTTGATGGGCCAGGGGTGTCAGGGGGTCAAATTTCAGCCAGACCTCTCAGTATCTTGAACCAGAATTATAATATCTGTACTTAAGGGTACTTTAAGGCTCTGCAGAGTGGAAAATGAGCTGCCCTCTTTGGAAATACAGACAACAGCCTCCATTTCCTTATGATCTGAAATCCAGGTAGGAAGGTGAGCACTGACAAGCATCAATGTGAGAGACTAGCAGATAATGCAAATGGCCACATTATGATATATAAAAATATATGTATTTTTTATATTAATTTCCGCGATTTAGGCAAGCTGAACTGTGTGCAGCAGCCATTTCTGACTCCCCCTTTCTCCTCTGAAACTAAAGCAGTGTGCGTGCAAATGTAACGCTGGGATATGTATAACTTTATTTTCCGTGCTGTGCGCATTTACATTTTTTAGTAGCAGCCTGTTTGTCCTTATGTCTATGCAAGGCAACAATATCTCAGATGTCTCCAAATGTCCTCGCTGTGGAACAGGAAGCAGCATAGCTGCATCAACATGGCAGAACTAATCAGTCTGGGCACCATGCCCTGCTGACGCAGCTCTCCTCTCTCCAGGACCCCAGCTAACATCTCTGCGAGGCACAAAGCACATGCTGCTGAAATTCAAATACTGTAGTCATGGGGACAGACAGAGAGCAGCAAGAGATAACCAGACCTTACAGGCTAGTGGGTCAGGCACATAAAGGGGAAGGTGAAAATTCATCATATATTGTACAATTATTTTTTTTTTAATCTGAAGGAACTTGTGCATGTACTTTGCCTGGAATCTTCCCAAGAGGTTTTCTGAGCTATTAGGTTAGGATTAGTGTGCCAAGTGCTTTTTATGCTCTTGGTCATACACGCAACATCTATACTGCTAAATTTAACAGTGTCAGGACCCTTTCTTTGGCTCTGAGATCAGCAGCTTGGCCCAGATGTGTCCATGCTATGCTTCCTAAGTGTAGCTGCCTTCAGGCAGCCTACTGGAAATAGACGCCAGTCTGTGCTTACTCCGGGGAATTTTTCAGAGGACACTTGTTGACACAGGTCAAAGTCATGCTGGGAAATATGCTATGAGTATACAGATGGTGTCTGAGCCCTGGAACTGGTTAAGTTGTTAGCATAGGTGCTGCATTGAAAAATGATTGAAAAAACCCAGCATATTTGAACAGCAGCTCTCCAGCTTCTGCATGGTAAGTACCAAAACCAATATGTTCACGCTAACTGTGACAAAACCCAGTGAAATCCAGAAACAAAGCAGCAAATATAAAACCATGAGTTCCTACCCTGAGCTAGACTCAATGCTTTCTGAAATGTGCTGAGTGCATCTGATGTTCTTTTGAACTCAGGAGACAGGACTTTTCAGGCTTGAAATATTGAGACTATATGAGCCAAGAATGATTCACACTATCAAGGACCTAGAAAAAAGGAGAACACATGAGAATATAACAACAAACTCAATTTGGAGCACTATCACTTTTGGTCCCAATGGGAAAAATAACAGAGGTTGCTTAAACCATAAAAAATCTAGCATAAAAAAATCCAACACGAAATTTACTTCGTCTCCCAAGTGAATTCTTTTTCTCTTGTTCAATACAGCACTTTTCTTTATAGTAAATATAAACACAATCACTAATAGACCAGCAATTCATTTTTCTTCAGACTCTATATGAAATTTACAAACAGGATTATTAACTAGACTTAAATTCTCTACCAACCTACTTAGTACAGCATAGCAACCTTTTTGTATTCTTTTTCTTTTCAGTATCCTAAGAATTCCTAAATTAAACATTACCATAACTCAGGCTTCTATTTAACTCCATGATCTAGAGTGCTGTGGCCATTAAAGCTTAAGCATATTAATATCAGTATTTTAAGGAGACTCAATCTGCAGTATTCTCATGCACCTGATTAGTACACCCATTAGGCTGAGTATAAAGCCTTTTTTGAGCAGTCATTTGTATTCTGTATTGTATGAAAGCAGTAAAAAAGACCAGAGGAGGCTCACAGGAGCAGTATAGGAATACTGATATGGCATTGCTCTACTCGCTTGCCATAGGGAAAAGAGGAGGAGCACTGCTGGGAACTCCACGCTCCCACGCCTCACAGAGCAAAAGGATTCTGGGCTTCTGGACAACAAATAGAGCCTCTCATCAATGCAAATATATGTCACAGCAGCTTTGACCTGTGCTGGAGCCAATTTTGCTTCTCCCTCCGTTCGGACTCTGGGGTATAAGATGATGTAAAATGATCTAAACTTATGACGTCCTTGCTGGGCATATTCTGTGCTTTTCTGCATTCTTTGAACTTGTTTTATATGCTTTTTTGACAAAAGATGTTTTCTCAAAATCTGAGCACAAATTCACCTGTATGGCAGAAATTACTCTCTGCTCACTTGCAGTGAAACCATAATGCAGAAGCCAGGAAGGCAGAAGAAAAACCAGCAAAGTTTCCTCCTTGCATGTAAGACCATGAAAACAAATCTCCCATTTTTTCCCTGCCTTTCTCTCTCACACACACATATCACATCACAGGGACAATAAGCTGTGGCACAAACTGGAAAACCAATACATCCTTCATCAACCTGAGGATGAAATACAGCCAGATAAAACCTATTTTTAGCATACCTTGGAAACCAGCCAGAATGAACTCAGCAAGCGTAAGACTGTAATAAATGCTGATAATGTAAAGCTGAAGATAGGAAGAGAGGACCTTCATTCATTTGCTATGAAGATGGTCCTTAATGAATCCCTTCTGAGAAGATTTTAATAATGGACTCATCCTCATTCTTGTCATTGGTATTGCCTTGTTTGTACTTAGCCTTGTTTGATGGTTTTCAACCCACCGTGTATTGCTTTGAATGTGCTAGGCAGCAGACACCTTTATGGACCAAGAATACCCCCTGCCAAAACAACAATGCTGCTTTTTGAGAGCCTGATTATGATAAAACTGTTTCCCAAGGCTGCATCCTGCTCCAAAGTACCAGTGCCCTCGATCCCCCACCACACATACACACACAGACACACACACCAACATGTTTGAAATAAGAAGGTCCCTTAGAAAAGATAGGAAATGAGATCCACTAGGCCCTACTTTGCCTTCTCCTACTTGTATGGTCCTGCTTGATGTTTCTATACATTTCTATACATTTCCTTGGTCCTGGCAGCAGGACTACACAGCATTGCTATCAAGACACCTTTGCAGCTTCAGAGTGGTCCCCTCCTGGGGAGGGATAAGGCAGAGGGATTTATCCTGAGAGAGGGAGGTGCTCTGAGGCAGCTCACAGCATCCAGAAACTGCTGTTATGAAATGGGACTTTCAATTTACTATTTTTTTTTCAAACATGAAGGTCCAGCTTGTCCAAAATCCTCTCTCTGACAATAACCCGTACCAGATGTCCAGAGGAAAAATACTAATATGGGGTAATTAAAGTATACACTAATCCTTGCCCTTCTCCTCTTATTTGTGATAGCTAAAATTTGGATTAAACCTTGAAGCATAAATTTCTTTTCCAAAGCTTTGTAGTACTAATTTTTTCAGCTCTAAAAATTCTTGTGATACTTGGTTCCCCTTCACTGTTTGTGAAATTGTTGTCTCAAAAACATCCTGAGACAATGAGTTCCAAGAAGCATGGTTACTTTATGTCCTAGTTGAATCCTTTCTAATTCTAATTTCTCATCAGTTTTCACTAAATCCATGCTTTGTTTCTTCATAATTTGATGAGGAGACAGAAAGTCCTGATCTGAATTCTGACAAGATCTATAATTTCTTTTCATTTGATATACTTTAGGGGTTATTTGTTTATTGTTCTTCTTTACAAATAATTAAAATATTTTGAATATTTGTTCATGTAAATCATTGTCATGCAATTTCTCAACTCCTTCCCATAACTCATATTCAGCAGTAGCATTCCTGATTGTCTGCTGATACTTCACAGACTCATGTCAGACTATATCACTGATGTGAATTGTCTATGTTTGCCCTAATATTTTACAGTGTTTCAAATCCATATGTAAAAATAGGATTTACTTAAAGCTACTTTTAACTTTTCTAAATAATAAACTCGTTTGAAAATAATCTGATTTTACTAACAAAGTAACATTACAAGCATAATATACAGCCCTCTCTATGTAAGAATAGCTCCATAAAATTTTTCAAGGACTGATACAGGCCATTAGTAGTGCAATGTAAAAATAAGGCAGGAAATACCATGTCATTATTGCAAGTCAGGTAATGGTCACTAAAACCAGTTCATTCCCAAATATCTATTTTAAGTAGCAAGACAAAGCAAGAGGACAAAAATAATGGGCAGTTCAGTATGATAGCATGGATCAAGCTGAATGATTTTCATCTGGAATGCATTGATCTCAGAAAGCATTAGAGGACTCAAAGTCCATCCTCTTTACTCATCTGTGTGAGTCATCCTCATTAAATTCAAAGGATCTCAGAACATCTGTGTAACTGTAAATTGAATTTTAACACTCAAATGAGCAGTGACTCAATACAGCCTTCTATGCCTGATACCAAACCTGGCAAGTGAAGAATTGCCTGAAAGCAACAAAGCAGTACAGAAATTTGACTTAAAAATGTCAGACTCAATATATGACAAGTTTAAAAATTAATTTCCTGTAGATTAATAAAATACAGCTTTAAATATATTTCAAATATTACAATTATCCTAATATTAATATATTAATTTTGTACAGAGAGGATTAAACTTTTGGTTTTCTCAAAGATACAAGCAAATAAACACCATACAAAATGTTAAACAGAAATATACAGAAGATAAGGATCTAAAAAAAGTAGTACTACTGCAAGATGACCAATATTTTCAACAAAGAGTTCATGACATTAAATGAACCAGAGGTTTTACTTTAACACTCATCACATTTCAGGGTTGATTTCTTGATGAAAAAATTATGTCAAGTAATTGACATAAATGTAAAAGATGTTTGTAGTTTTGAGTGTTAATATGCAATAATAAATAACACTTGGAAGTGCCAAGGGATCAGATTTGTAGAAGTATTTTGATCTAAATATCAAAATGATGGTTTAGGACATCTTTCTCAATTCTAAAATAAAAGAAAGTTAAGTACCAAGAATCCCTTTGAAAATCTCATGGTTTTGACTGGGTTTTTTTGGTTTGTTGTTTTTTTGTTTGCTTTGGGGGTTGTTGTTGTTGTTGTTGTTGTTGTTTTAACCTGAAGACCTTTAATATCCTGCCTGTTAGAAACAGAGCCACACTGGTCTTCAGTGTATAAACTTTCCTTTTTTTATAAAGTTGAGGTCTTAAGCTATTTTATTCATACAGTTCATTGTATATTCACTCACTACTTTGACTTTTGGTTCACCCATGGATGAGGCATATGTTCTTGCTGCTAGCAAAGCTTAATTCTTGGCTATATGCTTGCGAGGAAGTTAAACGGTGGAAGGGAGCACTCCACATGCCAGAATTCAGTCACCCGCAATTCTCAGATGTTAGAACATTCCCAGGCATGCCATGGCTTTGCTTTCCACAGAGACTAAACCTGAGTTCAGACCACGGGCTGGACTTTAGGCATTTTTGACACAGTCACACCACTGCATAAGGTGGATACCATGGGCAGGAACTTTATGTACAGGGTGCCACCGAAATGTCCTGGGCACTGTGAGGTGCTAGGCACAGCTCATGAATTATAGGATTGTCACAGTGAGTTTAGAAGCCAGTGGTTTGTTGTTTTTTTTTCTATTCCTCCTATCTGAAATTTATTTATAACCACTGCAAACCAAACCATAGTAGTCCAGGAAAAAGGGACTGGCATCCAGTTCTCTCTGCTTTCAGAAATGTGCTATAACCAGTAGAGAATTGTATGCTCTCTGTTCTGTCCTTTTAGCTACCTCTTGTCCCTATCATCAATGCAAACATGATCAAGCCCTGACTCATCAAGCTAGACATGGGATTGAGGGTACTGGATTGAGGAGGGAAGCAGATTTACATTTCAGTCACCCCCAATGGGAGAAATCTTCAAGGCCCTGTATCTCACTTCTTCCTGTGACCACTGCCAAGCTGTTTTGTGCACTGTACTCGTCACTGCCCTGTGTCCACTAAGAACATTTCTGGCTGCAGGAGAGCTTCCCATGATCAAGGGTTTAGATATCCTTCCTAGTGCCTCCTGAACTGCAGAGGAGCAAAAGCAGCATTTTATACTTGGTTCCTTAAACTGGAACTGTTCTATACATACTACTACATATTTAAGTTTAAGCATGGACAAGCCTTTGTGGTGCTAAATGAATTTACTCTGAGCAGGCCACTTACTCAAATATGAGCAGTGGAAGCCCTTCTTTTTACTTAGAGGCGTAGTTTTCAGGGAACTCCATTTTCGACACTAGAGTTTAGGGTCTGGCTGTAATGCAGCCATTTGTAGTGTAACTCTTCTCTTTGCTGAAATAGTGAGAAATCTTTGGATTCCTGGCTTGTACTCCTACATTTGGTTGTCCTCCAGCATTATCCTTTGGCTTCCCTAGTTCTATTATGTCAGGACCAAGTATTTCAGAAGGGGCATAGTGACCTTGCTCTAAAGTTTGGTCTGAGAAGGATTTCTGTGCTTTCAACTAATGAATTCCCACTCCTACACAAACCAAGAAAGCCATTGTCATAATGGCCACTTGGATTTTGTAGTGTTTCTTGGTGGATTGTCATATGTAAGGTCATGTGTGAGCAGAACAAGACATAAAAATTATTTCAGTGTGGCTCTGAAAAATAGAACTCTACTTCTCCTGTTGCTAAAAATGTGAATATACAGAAAATGACAGGGAAGTCCTAGCAAAACTTTACCCAAATACAACACATATTCAGATATATTCATCATTTAATTCTGACAGGAAATGCTTTTCAGGACTCATTCATGCCTGAAATTATTCTGTTTTGTAGAAGAAAAACCCTATTTATCGCAAACAAGATATTTCCTCCTTTTATTAACTAAGAAAACATGTTGTTTGTTTTAAAAAGAGCACAGTTTTCTCTGTCATTACACATGTCTTAAACCATGGAATGAACATTTTTCTGACTAATTTCTTTTTGTACTACAAAGTCAGTAGTGATGACAAAGCCATTCCCTTGCATAATAAAATCTATTAGAAATTATACAATATCTGATGCAATTAAATACTTAGAATTTTTACAATATATCATTATTTACAGCTGTTAATGGTAACATTAGAAGACACAATTCTGTCCACAAAGTAATTGAAAATTCGAATATTTTTTCTCTAGACATTTCATTGAGTCAAATCTTACTCACTGGGAGAAAGTACTTTAAACTTGCAATGTCATTAACTCTTTCACTTCACATAATAGATTTTCAGATACTTTGTCACTTTTAGGAAAATTTTGGAATATGAAGGATTGATTTTGTCAATATTACTTACACTCATGTGTATTTAAGTCTCTCTACATAGAAATAGTTTGCCTTCAAATACCTTACTTCCTATTTCGCTTGCTGTGTAGTTTAGGTAACACAATTTCTCCGGCCTGATTCAGCTACTTTCTCTGCAAAATGTTGACATTTCAAAATCCTAAACATGACTAAAATGGTGAAACTTTGCAAGAGGCTTGATATAGTTTATCTGCATAAAAATATTGTGCACCAAAATTTGCAATGGGTGCAGTAAAAGGCATTTAGAACTCCCCATGCCATAATTTTCTCCAGCCCTAAAAGTCTACAAAAGTTTATATCCATTCCTAATTGAAACACTGGAAATGAAAGGACAAATTCCATTATTTAAAAACTTGGGAAAGACAAAAGGAATTAACTAATATACATCCTGATAAAAATTCCTTTCAAATTAATTCTGATGCAATGAGTAAAGAGCTTTATGGCTGGGAGGGGGTTTTACATACTTTAATTGAAATGCAATAAAAATTATGATTGATAGAAGATATTTAAATGATAGTGAAACTTACAATAACCAAATTATACACCAGAATCACGATATATATAGAGAAAAAAATACAATATCTGCATTTCAAAATTATGACTATTAAGATAAAATGTTGACCGTGTCTTTTCATGCGTGTTTGTATTCATGTTTTCCACCCAGGAAAGTTGAAAAACCTATGAAATCTGTATAATTGCACATGAGAATTATCCACAGCCTGGGATCTTCTGTCCCACACATAAAAATGGATTTGAAAAGTCCACTGAAGGTAGAACTTTATGTCACCTGAACCCTTAAGGCAAGGTTAGTCCAACAATTTCTGCCCTTAATATTTGATAAAACAGGTCTCCACCTTTATTACAACTCTGCTGAAAGTGCATCCAGGCAAAACAAACCCCGTGATGTTGCAGTTGCACTTTTTAGATTTGTGTAGCAGAACTGGGTTAAAATAATTCACTCTGGAAGCAATAGGAGGTATAAATTATTTTGACTCTTTAGTACTGATTGACATGATTATATAAGAGAAAAGATAGAAAAGATCTATTAGGTTGTCTTGTCCATTCCCCATGATGCATTGTAATGTCTCCAAAGGAAATGCTATGTGTTGTGACAAGGACCTGGCTATTACTAATGCTATTTACAATTGCTGTGGCAGTTTTAATTCTCTTTCTTGGGTATTTTTTCTGATGATCTGATAATAAATGCCGTGTTCTTTTAGAATGTTACCAATACATGCAAAATGGTTGTATAAAATGTAATAGAATGTCTGATTGTCAAACAAAATTATAACGTATAAAACTGTAAAAAATTTTTGTGTGACCAGAGTGTTAAAATGTTACTCTTTTTAAAAAAAAAACAGTAAAATTTTTCAAAATTTATCTTCTTGGGTCTGATCTCACTTCTCATTATACAAAATAGAAAGGAACTTCTAATCCGTCCTGTTGTCTATTCCCCATTCTATGGAATCAAATTTTTCATGACTTTAGGACCGAACAGGATTTGGGGATTTCACCCTGCATGTAGAATGAAAAGTTTACTATTATTCTATATTTTCTATATAATTTTTCTTTTCTTCTAGTGTCACTTCGTCTCTTTTGGTGGTAGCAGATCCAAACAAATAGCAGGTATTTTGTAGCAGGTGCTACAAAAAATCACCCTAGAAAATGTTGATCAAGATGATGTTGAGTTTGGCAGAAAAGATTTTTACCTGTGAATTACCCAGCATTCAACCTTTGGCCATGCACCCGTGTGGGATTAAGAGTTGTTCTACTGTGCACAGGCATGTAATGCCAGCAATTCCACATGGCTCAGGAGATGAGACTGGTCTGGTGTCGCCCTGGTCTGGTGTTGACCTGATTTTTTCAGCCTTCTCTTCTGTTTCACAGTTTCATGTTTTATGTTCTTTCTCACACTCTGGTCAGTAAACACTGGCAAATGTTTATAATAACTTCAAAGTAGTTTACATTCCTGTTATTAGAGATATGGACAACTAATAAACAATTGTCTTGACCAATGGGATGGAGAGAGGTATCAACCTTCTCCCCCAATCCCTAGCCTGTGTAAATATACTATATATTAGAGTCAAACTTTCAAATAAGCAAAGTTTTTAGTTCATGCCTTCTAATCAAAGTGTGTGTGTTTGTGTGTGTGTGACGAACTGCGTCAGTCTGGGTCTTGCGTTCAGGATTCACAGCTCTATTAGCACTTTACCTGCCATCAGACAAGTCACTTAGGTCCTAAATGCAGCTGTTTCATCTCTTAGTTCATATATTCCTTCTATTTACCTTGCAAAGTTTACAACTAAACTATGGCCAGTCCCCGGATAAGGTGTGGCCTGGCATTTTCTCCTCTCTTGCCCCCAACGACTGCTTGCTTTGGTTTTTAGGGAGAGGAAATAGGAAATAACTGTGGCATGGTTAAGGTTGGATGGGACCTTAAAATCATCTCTTCCATGGGCAGGGACACCTTCCACTAGATCAGGTGGTAGAAATACAGCCACCCAGGCAGGGATGAGTCCTTGGCATGTTCCAGTTGATATCCTTGTGGTGGCAGCTGTACATCTGGTGTAAAGGGACATGCAGATGACATATGGCTGCAGTTTAGCCTGTTAAGATGATAGTCCCTGGAGTTCTGTAGTGCACTGCACTGTGGATAACTAACAGGACCTTCATAAACTGATGTACTTCTGTCACAAGTTCTTCAACACATCGGTAGGAGGTACAGGGCCCCTGACGGATTACCAGGAGGCCTCCTAATAAAATGAACTGGATTACTGCAGCCTTTTTATTTGTAGCCTGGGTTGTTTGTTATTTGATCCTTTTCACCCCCTGATGTAAATTAGAGATATTCACACATTTTATGTGAAAAATTGGATGAATTTCTATGCCAAGTTCAGTGAACAAAAATTTTCTAAGATAGTTTTTTGTTTATATTCTCACCAAACAGGAAAGCATAACAACCATAAATTTAACTGATGATAGACTGATAAGGCACTATTAAGTACAAAATAGAATTTTATGTAAAAAGTGTGTGTGCATTTATGTGTGCAGGATCTTTATTAATATTTATGAAATAATTACTAGATGCAACTAAATTAATAAATACCTTATTTTAGAACATATTTTACAAAAAACATTTACAATGTATCATTAACAAGCAATGTCAGAGCTAGCTGTTATAACAAATTTTGTAATGTAGATTTCATTAAAAGCATGCACATACCTGATTAATATATGAATTCACATGGCAACATAGCATCCTTTAAAACACAATAAAATTATTAAATAATAATAAGTTGTACAAACTGATATAAAAAGTCTGAAACCGGAATATAAAGCCATCTGTAGTTGAGTAATCAAACACTCTTGGGCTAAGTAGTTTGGGAAACACAAAGAACAGCAGAAAATGAGAGAGCGCAACATGAACACTTTGTCTAAAATAAGTACTAAAAGTTCATGCATAGATGTCATTGTTAAGGGCTGAATTAAGTAAGTTATGTGATGGCTTGTTTCTTCATCTTTTTTCTAGGCAACAGAGGACAATCTTCAGGAGGTGACTGAAGACAGGAGACAAGGTAGGAGCTTCACATCTCCAAGATGCCACCTGGGAGAACATCTCTCCTACTGACTACCCAGAAAGTCTGTGGAGATTATTGGGTAGCTGAAATACACAGCTTAATTACTTTGCACAAGTCAGATGCTGTGATTTGTCTACTAATCATCAACTGCCTGCAGAAATTGCTCATAAACTCACTATTTACCTAAGGTGCACATGCTACTTTGGGGCTATTTTGCTTTGAGATAACCATGCAGACTTTTGTAGACATGTTTTCTAAATCAAGCTCTACATGCTGGTTCTAAAGCTCACTTTTAAAAGCTGCAGTCAATTTTATTGGTATAGTGACTTTGAAGACCAATTTCTATAAGAATTCTTTCAAACTCAGGCTGTTAATTTATTACATGCTGATCAGTAATATGAAAGAACTCTGTGTTTTGGAAGTTCAGTGGTTCTTAATTATGAACAAGCTTTGAAACACCCAGCCATGCATGACAGACTTCCTGATGCCTCCTCGTCTCTCTTCCTGCAGTCTGGGCTCTTCCCTCCAACTCTTCTATTGTCTGGAAGGGTTTGCCTTTATCTGGAAGACTTTTTTGAATCATCTGACTACTGAAAAATTCTTAGTACAGAACTTGACGGATTCACAGTATGATTTAATATGACAAATCATATCCTGTGCAATATTGCAAAATCAGGGAAGCTTAACCAATATTTATGTCAGAGCTAGAGGACTCCATGTTGAGTGGGTTTTTCTTACCTTCAGCATAGAAATTAACAATTATCAGTTAGAAATACGGAGCCACTTTCTGATCCTGCAGTATTTGACTAAAAAAGCCTGAGTACACATTAATGATGCTTGATGCATTAGTAACAAACGTGGCCACAGACTGTGGAGGAATTCTTTCAGAAATATATACCTGAACAATCCCAGATTACAAATCACTGAGCAGCAAACTTCTTCCATAGGAACTATCAATTAATGGGGATCCTGCAAGGACAGAACAAATTGGTCTAGGCATCTTGATTCAATTGAAAATCAATTAGATTTTAAATGATACTAGAACACATGCTCACAAAGTGACTTTTGTTTTCTAACTTGTCTTCTGGTGTTGACAAAGACCTTGATTCACACGTTCCACTCTGTACATCTAGCATAAGGTGATCATCTAAGTTTCATGTGTAATTAGCAGAGAAAGAAACAAGGCCCAAAAACCATGAAATCAATATCCCTCTCAAAAATCTCATCTCTTGCAGTGGCTATAGAGGTTCCTTTGATGAAGTGCACTACTTCTGGATACCAAGAACCTTCTCCCTTCTTGCCCTTTTTTCATTGTCCAGGTACATCAGGAAAATGAAAATTCATACAAATCCCCTATAATGGAATGATACTTTTCAAAAAAAAAAAAATCTGGTCAATGAAAGTAATTTCCAAAATGAGATGTGATGTCAGGACCCCAATGTGCTGGTTTTGCAAAGAGTAAATAATTCTAGTCGGCACTCGAACCACTACAGTCATTTTGGGAAACAGAAATTGGTGAACTTGAAACCATTACACCCATCTAAACCAGGCATTCTTAGAGGAGGGTAATGGGGTCAGAAATTTGCCTTTTGTCTACTATATTACTTTCTTCCTGCTATTTTTCAGCATGTGAGAAAGGGTAGTCCTGAACTAAAGGACTTGGATCCTACATCTGAGCATTTCCATCTCCTAATTGTTTTCTGACTTAGAAAGACTGTAATAAATGTGAGGGATTCAAACATGACAGAGGTGTCACAATTTGGCTAGATGCGTATTATAGTCATTTTGAAAAGATTCCCTCTGGACAAATTCATGACTTTTATGAGCTTTTAATTTCTTTGCCTCTTTTCCCTCTACCTCTTCTTCTAAGCAGTGAAAAAAGGAAGACAGGAATAAATCTTTTCCTCACATATAAATTTTCTTTCAAAAAATATTTTCCAAAACAATTGCATTAATTATTCATTACCTCTCTTTCTTTGTTCCTATTAATATCAGCCTCCAGAGCTCCGTTAGTTTGGGGTTTTTTTCCAGTCCTTTTGCTCATTTCCATTGATGGGGTGTTCTTTACTTCGCAAATTGAAATGCCTGCAACTAAACTATTAATCCTAGAAAGGCTTTAATAAAATTATTGCATTTTTCAGAACAGTGGAAATGCAAAAAACATCTTTCACTTGTCTGAAGAAGGTTGCCGTGCTTAATGATTTTCAACATGTATCAGAGAGCTACAGTGGACTAGCCAGAAAGAATCTGTCAATATTTGCTCCAAGTATGGGCTAGGCCTAGATATATTCAATGAAACAAAAAAATCCATGTGCAGCCTTTAAACCAAGGCCATAAGATCCAGTATTCCTCCATATGGGTGAGTGCCATAATCTCTAAGCTACAGTCACCATCTCTCTTTCTGTCTTATGGGAGGGGACATAAACGGGGCACCTAGAGAATCATGAATGACATTTCACATAGAGGTGTACAGTCTTCTCTCACTCCCCATTTCAGCACCCAAACCACAGATTTATGATTAGGGCAGGCTCTTATTCTGAATTGTCTCAAAGAGCAGAGAGAGCAAGTCCTGTGCTTGATCTATCTTTCCATCCAAGTCTTCACACAGATGGAGACCTGAGGATGTTGTTCTGTTTTTCTCACCTTTTAAAGAAAAGAGTGGTCCCACTATGACTTTTAAAAGGAAGATTGTAATTACCTTTTTTTGAACCAAGGGCTCCAAGGTGCAATGCACTCAATACCAGATTACAGTGTGATGCCTTTTTCTCATTATGGCTAAACAGAGCATGAAATGAGTGAATTCAGACACAACTCTGTGTAATTTCATTTGTTCAGAATACAATAGGGCATGGGCATAGGAGAGCAGAGAGACACTCTCTACCTCTACCTCTACTCTGCATTCCTGTGGCATGCAGAGTAGAAGAGCTGTAACAGGGAGGACCATATCCATCAGAACCAGGAGTCAGCTCTTGCCCAAAAGGGACTGACACTGTCATTGTCATCACCATCTGACAAACAGTTTTAGCAGGAGCTGCTGCTTTCAGTAAAATTCCAGATGTTGGGGTTAAAAGTTATCCTAGAGAAGAGCCTGTAGTTCTCCAAGCTGCTGGGCTCCAAACCCAGCTGTGCACATCCAAAGCCTTGCCTCATTAGCACGCTAAATAAGTAAAACCCTTGGTCAGTTACCACATTTCCTCGGAGAGTGGTTTGAAGGGAGCACAAGCTCCCACTGCAGTGTCAGGAGAGATGAGAGCATTGCTGGCTTCCTGTTGGTGTCATCTGCTCATAAACAGAGACCTGCCTCTCTGCTCTGGCAGGCAGACACAGACCACACTAGGGAAGATGATCTGAGATTTCAAAGCCTACAGCATTTGTAACATAAATGGAACTACTGTACAAGCTCACTGGACAGTTGTGCCCTTAACTGTCCTGCATTTTTCTCAAGTTTCAGAGTATTCAGTTACAGCTGTTGTCCTGCAAATCTCACAAAATGGTTTTGCTGACCAGTATACCAGTAAGGAGAAATAACTCTGATCCTGACCCTGACACTGCTCCAGGCATGAGGCCCATGAGCCAGGACAGTTTTTGCCTGTCAGGACTCCTGGTTAAAACGTGGGGCTTTGCCAAGCCCTCACAGCTGCTGTCAGGCAAACCCCAGCACTAGCCAGGGGCAGCCAGCTGGGAGACTGCTGTGGTTCACCCCCACCACCAAGTGGGTGTTTCCATTTTGGGAAAGGGGTTTCAGTTTCACCTCAGAACTTTTAAGGGAGAGGCACCAGAAACGTCTGTGTTTTCTTCACCATAATTGGCCCAGTGCCAGCACAGGGGCACCGAGTGGTCCTTTGGGATGTTTCTCAAAACCTGTAGCTGTTTCTATTGGGCAGCAAGCCAAATAACCCTCCTAAAACATTAAGTACATAAGAAAGCACAGAGGTGCTCAGCTCTTTTTGGGGTGCCTTAGCTAGGTTGTAAGGGGCTTCTGTGTATCTGTGCTTGGCTTTTGTTTAGCTTGTTATTTTCTCTTTAATTAAAACCTTTTGCTTTTCAAAGCACACCTGATGAACTGTCTCGCAATTATTTTAAAGCCATTTCTGGGAGGTTGCAGGTCATCCCTCAGAGGTTCATATACATCTTTGCGGGGCTCAAAACATTCTGGCCACCACACAGCTTGTATCAGGAGGCACCAGGACAGCCCCAGCCTGGCTACCAGACACCTCCCTGGGGCTGGGGACAGGCCAGAGCCAGGCTGGGCCCATGGCCAGGCAGGGTGGGTTTGGAGAGCAGCAGCATCACCGGGTCAGGGGCTGGTGACACCAGGGGCTGAGGGCTCATGCTATTGATAGGCAGCTGAACCTCTTGTGTGCAACTTTGCAAACGCTCTACCAGATGCAAGAATTAATTTAGTTCTGCTACTTCAAGTGAAATAGCCAAATTCTAGTAAAACAGTCCCTTTGAAAACCTGGCTCAAATTTGACAAAGCAATAAAAACATCATCATTTATGTCCCGCTATCTCCTCCCTGTGTTTTGTTTCTTGATCTCAGTCCAGAAGAAAGAAGCAATAAGCATAGTGAACACATCATCAGAATTTTCTCTTTTACTTCTTGTTGTCAGCAGAGTGTAGGGAAAAACAACTGGGATTTGGAGGGTTGCAAATGTTTAGGCCTGGAAGAGGTAAGAGTTTTTCTCAAGATAAAAAACACTTAGAGGCTATCATGTGTGCAGACAGAAATATAGCTATCATCCATCAGCTACAACTCAGAACAAAGTGGCTGGAAACTTAGGAAATGAAATCATAGTCCACATAGTAATAGGAAAAAATATATTACCATTGTGTTCAGCAATTCCTGTTTCTTGCAGGTGCTTCAGGAATGTTTCAGGTTTAGGCATGTTCAGAAGAAATGTTAAAGTTGTATAACAGAGTCCATACCTCTGAATACAAAAATGGGAGCCAAAGCTTTTAGGATTAATATTCAGACAATTGATATTTAGCTATGAGGGAAATTTTTTCAGAATACGATTGTGTTTGAATTTCCCTTAATTGTCAAGGCATTCTGCAACAGAACCCTTAGAGAAGTCACTAATTTGGTGCATCTTCAATTGTTTATTTTTCAAGGGGTGCTCAGTATCCTGCCATCAGAGCAGGGGTTATGCAGTGTTAAACAAAGGCCTTGGGTTGTTGTAAACAATTTGAATCACAGAATGGTTTAGGTTGGAAGGGATGCAAAAGATCATCCGGTTCCAACCCTCTAGAACCTTCCATGTCACAGACTTTCTGTAGACACTCTATTTTACCTATAATCCCATGTGGTTGTCAGAAATGCTCTCGAGATGTCTATACAGGGAACTGAATTGTGCCTTCACCATCATGAGCATTTGTCATTCCCTGAAACTGTTCTGGCTGTGAGATGAGGAGCAAGTCATTTGCATGCAGATATGAACTCTGACAATTGCTAACCTCCTTTGGAGGGGAAAAAAAAAAAAAAAAGTAGGAAAGGAGCTAGCAGGATGTTAGAACTGTTTTAGATAATTCTTATACAGGCATTAATACTGGAACTAGATGGGCTCCTGAAAAGAGCACATCTCACTTTCTTGTACATAAACAAAATTGTAAGAGGCATTCATGTTTATTCTTAGCTGTTCCCTGTCTGCTTGTTTTGGTCCTCCCAGAGAGATCATCCTTAGCATACACGTGGCATAACCTTGCTCTAGAAAATCTAGAGTCTTAGCTGATTTCCTACCTGAATGACCTATTCATAATGCTCACTCAGAAAGATGATTAATGACTGGTGCCAAAATCTGTATGGTTCTTCCCACATAGGAATATTGAAAGTCTCACTGCTTCTGTTTCAGCAGTTGCAGGGCTTCCTCAAAATTTGGTCTTTGCACTGTAAAGAGGGTTTGAAAACATAACCTCCAAATTAGTGATGCAGTAAATACATTTCTTGTACTTCTAAAACACTGAATTCTTACAGGCCTGCTAGCAGAAACTGAAATGAATAAACGCGAAGAATGTGCTAATCTGCAGAATGAACCATGAGCGGTAATTTATGCAGCTCATAAACAGCTAGTGAGCTGTTACTTTACAAGCTCTATTTTGAGGTTTCATTATCTCACAGAGATAGGCAAATCTGCAACCTTTCACTCGTTCAGCAATCTGCAGTGCTTAGTTTTGCGAAGTTTAGGAGTTTGAATAAGGAGGTGCTACTTAAAATAGGCAATTGTTAGGAAAAGCGGCATGGTGCACAATTAGCCACAACAGTACTGCAAGGAAGCATCGACAGCAGTAACTTGAAAGAATAGCACAGGGTGCCTCAGAGCAGAAATAGAGTTTAGGCAAGCCCAAACCACAGTGAGCTCAGGTTTGTGGTCAATATTAGCATACACATTCTTCAGCCAAACATCTCAATCTTGAGAGGTGTGAGGAATTGTAACATCACTGTAGCCTTGAGCACCATAGATAGCACGAGCAGTCATTTTGCTAGTTTTGAAACAGCCTGGAGACTGGATGACCTTTCATCAAAAGTTATTAATTGCTTTCTTTCTAGCCATGTTCATGACAGAGCCTGCATGATTAAAATGGTCAAATTTTTTTAAAGGACACAAGAGGTTTCTCTTAGACATTGTCCATGAAATCAAAATTATATATCTTTGTGAGGCTACAGAGATAAGCAAAAGGTCAAGGATGTAGTCGCATCATCAGATATGATATTTACTACCCTACATTAAGTTATGCTGTTCCAAACTCACACATGGTGACACCTTATTAATTTCAGTTAAGCAGTACTTTGCTGCATCTCCAGACTCTCACCTCTATCTCTTGCTGAAGCACTGAACAGGAGACCGTCCACTCAAATCTAAAAAAAAAAAAAAAAAAAAAAAAAAAAAAGCCGTTCACAAGCTCTGAAACATTAAATTTTTGCCTGCATGTGTGGCCATGTTGTGTGTAGCAATGCTCAGATATATATACACACATATTTATCTGTATACCTCATTAAAGAATTTTTATTTTAATTATGTAAAATACAGTTTATATATCTCTTAGTATATAAACTAAGTGAGAAAAAGCATCAACAGCTTGTGTGTGCTGTTCCTGGATTTACAGTTATTCATTGGCTCACTGATGGGTGGGAGCACATCTGCTGTTTCTATTCAGAGTTTTTCATGAGCTGTGTGGTTTAACCCCCATAGGTGGTGGTCAGGAATAACAGAAGAGAATGTTTGACTCACTGAATAAAGATTCTATTTTCCTTTTAACTCTGGGTGAGTTATCATCAAAGTGAGAAACTGACAGGTCATTGTGAAATTACTGATAACACAAACTGGTCTTCAGAGTTTTGATTCAGCTTTCAGTGTCACTTCACAGCTTCATCCCTCCCATTTCTCTGATTATCTACCTCTTCCTACCTTCCTCTTTCTACCTCTACACATGGAAAGTCTCTTCATGTTGGATTTTGCGGTGGCTTAATAAAATGAACTGATGTCTGTCCAGGTCTAAACCCTTTAGAAAACTTTTACAAATGTTATACGTTCACCTTGCTCTTCAAACCCAGCCACTTCTACACACTGCCCTAGTGTCATCTATCCATTGAAGGGACAGGGTGACATCAAGAGAGGGTTATCACAGACCTCCTTTGGACCTCCATCCCTGACACATGAGAGACTGCCATGTAAGGTCTTTGATGGCAGGATGAACTCTGGGACTCAGGGACAAGAGTTCAGGAAAATGCCACAAAAGCAATTCCCAGCTGAGAGTGTGCATTGCATGCTGCGAAACAGACCTGTTTTATTGCTGAAAATATCAGTTTCAGCTTGAAATCCTTAAGACAAGTTTGGGTTAGGACTTGTCTTAACCCAAAGACAAGAAATCCTTACCACAAGTTTGGGTTAGGACTTTTTGGTAGAGAGACAATCCTTCTCCAGGCATATATTCTCAATAGATATTGAAGACTATACTGTTCAACATGTGAGCCAGGCTCTACCTCAACTTAAATTCTTCAATGTATATTTACAAAATGCTTAATAGGATGCTTTAAAAATATTAAAATGAAAGTTATCCAACCCCGGACAGCAGGTTCCCATCTGATGTGATGGAAAGCAAATAGGTTTTTTTCTTTTCTTTCAGGTCACCAAATTCAGACCCTGAAATCAGGGCCTGAATTTGGTTTTTGTAAATCAATGTATGGTTTCCTTACCCAGTACAGTACCTCTAGGGCACAGCAGTTTGGTAAGAGCATATATCATTTCTGAACAGCAAAATAGCTTGTCACCAAGCAAAATCAAATCCACTATTTTGAAATGGTTTTCTCCTGGATTTTGGTTTAAGTTAAATGTGTTGGGAGCATTCCATTTCTGCTCTTAATCCATTTGAAATGTATCTCCTAGACAACTTGTCAACCTCTTGCATGGGCTTCACTCCCGAGAGCCTTGTATTTAGTAAAACAACTGTAACAGAGCAACTGCTTTGTGGTCAGGGCAGTTATATTTCTGTCAGGTTCTCTTTCTGTATTTGAATGATGACTATCTTTCACTTCTGCATTGAGATATTTACTAAAATCATAAGGATTTTCATGCTGTAAGAGTCCTTTTCTTTTGAGGTTGTATATTCCCTTTGTTTCTGTAACTATTTTTGCAATGCTACATAATGAAAACATTTGCAGTATCACAGTTCAGTCACCTAAAAATACTCAGACATTGGTACAAGGGTAGGTTTGACATTATAACAATTTATATTAGGCAACCATAAGTCTGTTCCAAACAAAATTACATCCGGATTCAAATGCTGTTTCTTTGTTATAGTCTTGCTATGAATGCTGTGAGAATGCTGTGAAATGGGATAAGGGTTATATAAGGCCTGGATGAAATTTTCCATTCAAAACCTCTTTTCTGACCATTAATAGGTGATGGATTGAAGAAGGGTGCATAAGTAATCTCTTATACCAGTTTTCCTTCTGCATCTTGCAGAATCTGGGGAGACTGCTTCAAACCTCATGCTTGAACACTGCCTCCAACCCTTGGACACTTCAGCTCTAAGGATGATCAAAATTCACCTTGCAGTTCCATAAAGCAAAGACATAAGAATATGGAGACCCTTTCTCTACAAAACCCAGGAGTGTTACTGTTCAGAGTAGCTTGGACTTTCATTTGAAAAGTTTTGTATTAAGTAGACATTTAATCTATTTTTTTCCTCTTTTTTCTGCTTGAAAATAATTTTTATCATTCCAAAAACAAAAAATGATGAGTAAAAGTTATTTAAGAATTTAAGGATCTATTTTAAATTTTAAAATTTTCTCTAAAAAAATTGTAGAACATTCTCAAATGAAAAAATATTGATTTCATCATCAATACCTCTTGATTGAAATATTTTGGTTACTGGTGGAGCTACTCAGAAAGGCTTCAGCAGACACATTTGTGAAAGTCTGTGACTTAAAAAACATCTGTGCTTTATGTAAGATTTGTTGTGTAAAACTCAGCTATTCCACCATGACCACAGTCTAAACCATCTAAACCTAGAGTCCAGGCATTTTGGGTTGAAGTCTTCAAAGGCTGGATACAGTGGAGTAGTTTAAATCAGCAGGACTCTTCACATGCAGTGAGATACCTAAATGGTTTGCACAGATATTCAGAATATTGTTTTACCAAGCCCTTCAAGATCAAACCACTGTTTTAAAATCTTCAAAGTTGATTATATACAAGAGAACACAGCTGAAAAAGAGACTGTTCAGAAGCCCTTAACTGCAAATCTAATTGTTACTCCATCTTGTATGACAGTTAAACTAAATGGAAACACACTGGAACATCATAAAGTAATCAATTAAATCATGCTTTCACTGTAGAACAGAAAAAAAATCTGTAAGAAATTCAATATTTGCCGATGGCTAATATTCTCTTCTTCCTAGAGAAAGCATCGAACTCTATCAGCAAAGTAAAAAACCAGTAAGTGATTTTCTTTTAGGCCTGACAGCCTCTTAAGGAAGCATATTGCAAATGAAATATTACAGAGGGAACTCATCTAAGAAACTGAAAAGATAGAGTTGGTTGTCTATAGAAGTCATACATTAAAATTGGAGAGAGCTCAGGAGGAGATTTGTAGTTTTCAGAAGAGCTTCCAGTCTTACTTCCACCGTTTACTCTAGTTAGCAGTGGAGCCACCTCTCTGATCAGTGGCAATTCAGGCACCTGGAAATTATATCAAATGAGTCACCATAAAACCATGACTGCTGAAGGTCCCTCAAATATAAATACTTACCAGTAGTTCTTACTTCTTGTAGACAACAAGTGTCCAGGAAAAGAAAAAATACTTAGAGACTCTTCAAGTAGTCCAAACATAGTTGTCTAAGCGTCCAAAATGTAGATGATGCGACTGTAATGATTCAGCCAAGCATCCATGTCTTGGAAAGCTCATCTAAATGATATTGCGGACTCTGCTCTAATTTATCATAATGATATCACTATCTTGTGGTTATTTTCTCATTTTCCTTTCATACCTTTTGAAGCTAAAGGCTATTCCTGAGGGAAAGGAGTTATACAAGTAGTAGATAAAAGAGTGAGAATGTCCTGTTTTGAGGTAGACATGAACTCTTTTCAGGTGTATTGCAGGGGTCTGCTGTGGCTGTGTGCCCCAGGTGTCCATCCGCATCAAATTCACAGCACTAGACAGAATTCCACAGGGCTCTCTTTACCCATTCTTTTGGAGCTAGCAGCTGTTAACACTGCCTTTGACTATGTGCTTACAAAACAGGTCCTTACTCCTCTGTGTTTTCCATCTGTTACAGTCCTACTTACATTTACAGAACTGGTTACATTCCATCCTTATATCTCAATGTTTACAGCTTCAGTCAGGATAGTTTTTCTATTTTCATTTTAAACTTGGATCTCTGGCATCATGGTGCTGAGGCTCCTGGTCACTGCAACTGTACAGAAATCTGAGGAAACCTTGAAACCATGTGCAGTTTCTCTAGTAATACTCAAGGCTAATAAACTACAGCCCACATACATTATATCCATTAAATTCTTGAACCTAAAAGCCCAGAGAGCTGAAGCTGAAGTTCACTCTGCAATAGGAAGTGAAACTTCCTTAGTCTCAAAAGTCACCAACACCTGCACTGAAAACCTGTACTAATGTATTCTCAGATACTGAGATCCTTTGGACAGTGCTTTCAGTGGTGTCACAACATTGAAAAAATGACTGACCATAGTTAGTGCCCTGGAAATCCCTATGGACGTTATAAAAGGGTAAGCGTCAATCCCACTCTTGTCATGCCTGATTTCTAAAAAGTGCAGAACCAAAATGGACCATCACTACTGCTGAGAGTTTTAGTTCAGTAATGCCTGTGGTTAACCTGCAGAACTTCCATTTGGTTTCCTCCAATGACTTCTCTGTTGATGGGAATCATAGCTTCCAGCTAACTTTCAAAGCCTGCATGTCACATTTCAGCAAATCATCTCATGCCAGGGATAAGGACGGAACATATTGCGTGTCAGCACTGTAAACTGTAAGCAAGTTATCGGTATGCAAGGTGTAAATCATTGCCTAAAGAAGACTTTAGTTTTATGTTACAAATCCTCCAGGTCAAAAATAGTTCACAGATAGGAAAAAAGTGTGAAAGTGGTCTATCTTCCTTTAGATAGCCTTGTTTTCATCCTCTGGACTTTTAACTTTTTATTTTTTATTTTCCGTTTTATTTTGTTTTGAGGGCTCTGGACTTTAAATCTCTTCCAGTGATTTATTATTGATTTCATATACCTTTAAATATTACCCTTCAAATAATCCTTTTGAATGTCATAGGATGTTGTTCCTTTAAACCAAGATTGTGAACCAATAGGCAGGGATGACTGTACTTGACCTAGTTAGGGATGAGCTTTCTGTTACACAAGACAGAAAATAAAGTTATCCTTGCATACTCTCACACTCACACAAGATTGGCACTCTGTTTCCTCATATAGGTCAGTCATTGATCAGTCTTTGTATCAAAGATCCAATATATTTGCATATGGCAAAATTGAGAAGAAATTGTCAGAGATGCTCCTTTGCTTTTTGAGGCAACACCCCCTTTTTATGCTTTGTTATACAGCACCCAGTACTAGAGGTCCTTCTCTACAGCTACAACGGTTTGGCCGCATTGCATTAGAACACTCTCAGGAATGATGAGCTTGGGATGGCTTCTTAGTTTGCTTAATACGCCTTCTGGTCTTGTCTGAAGAACTTAGCTGGGAGTGATCTTTGTTCTCCTTGGTACTGGAGGCTCATATACATATACATTTACATACATAATCATGTATATAAATATAAATATAAATAAATATANGTACCTACCCCTGCAAGGCAATAATTTAAATGGCATGGCTGATACAGAAGAGGTAAAAGAGTCTATGTTAGTAATATCAAGAAACCTCATACTTCATGCCCATGCCTGACTTTGTATACATAAATCCACCATGTCTTCAAAAATTACACTTGTGCAGAAATGTTTAAAATGAAAAAAAAAAAAAATCATGATCTGGACATCCTCTGTGTGCAGATCAAGAGCACTCAGCTGGGAGGATGTGCATTTTAAAATCTGTGTTTAGTGTTTGTAGAAAGCATGGGCAAAGCAGAGCACCTATACAATGTCATGGTCCACCCTCTGTTACTACATGTGAATAAACTCATACTTTCTACTGAAAATTGTTTGTTACATGTTCACACAGCCCCATGGGAGGCACCTTCCCTCACCATGTCATTGAAGTGGAAGAGCAGAAGTAGTCATTCCTCTGTGTCCTGTATCTTACTTCCAGTTTGCAGAGGATATAACAGATCTGCTAGATAACCTGGAACCTTAGTTTGGGACTTGATGAAAACATCCACTGACATTGCTATTTCTATGTGAATTTGTAAGCCAAGAATTGACATCCACAATCAGGTTTCTGGAACTGATTACAGTGATCCCAAAATGAGCCTGACACCACGTTGTCAGAGCTGTTCCAAGTCTCTTGGTGTAAATGTGAATTTGCCCTCCAGTTTGTTAACTGTCTTGCAGTGATTTTAGTAATGGTCAATGTGGTGGCTAATTCACCATTGCATTCTTATTTTTGCTTCAGGACATCTTTAGCTGTAAGTCTTGACTCTGAAAAACCTCCTTAGCTTTCTGAATGTTAAGAAGCCAGATCAAATATCTTTGTCAGCATGCTGGAAATTATATATTCTCTCTTTGCTCTCTGCACAGCTCCAGAGGCCCTATTCTCAGTGTATCCTGTGTATTGAGTCCCCATAAATGCTATAAAAATTATCCTACTACTATTTTAAACAGATGATGATGAATCATCTCCAGACTTCCAATACCACTGTTTCCTTCAATATCAGCACTGTCCAGACCTCAAGTGATACTTGATGTTACAGATCTTACACTTCTGTTTTCCAGTGAAAATGTCTAGTAATAATTCAAGATACTGCCTTGATTACAGCTAGTTTTACTCGTACTATTTCTGGCACAGAAAACAGCAAAAATCAAGTGGATTGATCTCTCTTTAGAGATCTCAAAGCAACTCCACTGCAAAGTCCACAATCAACCCTGCAAACAAGGCAACAGTCCCCAAGTATAGTTAAATACTTCTTCATAGCTTGGGAATAAAGGGAAGACATTGTGCAAAAGCAATCTTTGGGAAGATTATTTTCGTCTGGTGAAGAAAGACAGTTTTAAAATTTCCTACATTACATGCGGGCAATCAGACTAGATGATCATCATAGGTCCCTTGTAAGTGAACTATTCTATTCTATTCAATTTCTTAATATCTCTATTTTCCTTCCTTGTTAGCCAGCCTGAGTCAGAGCCCCACAAAATGAGAAGTGACTCCCAACCCCTCATCCCTCAGTAAGTGAGCCACCTCTCATGATGGACCTGGTGAGTTTGGCTGTATCTATATTAGTAAATCAAACCTGGTTGAGACTCAGACTGAGCGCTCACAGCTGGTCTGTGCTGCTGCCTTCCTACTGCACTCCCAGAGCAATTTCCTCCAAATTGCATACAACATCCAGACTGAGGTCAGGGTTCAGCACAAGCCGGGGGCTGTCCCCAGTGTGGCTGATTCTGATCTTTTTTAGAAAGATGGCTTAAACTAATGAAAGTCTTTCCATGCTACTTTTCTTCCACCATATATGGTAATCTTTAAGTCACTATGGATTTATAGACAGAATCTAGTAGGCTCATGATACAAACTGTCCTGCCCCAGCCTAGACCAAAGAAGTCCCCTGCTAACCATTAACTCTCTTGATCCTCCAATAGCTGTATCTTCTTTAAGCCCCAATCCCAAAATGTACATTGTTTGGGATAAATTATTTGTTTAACTTAAGCAGAAAATAATCAAAATACTACTTCTATTTTCTGGTAGTATAGCTCTGACTCTGAAATGCAGTTGGGTTTTCATAAGAATGTCTCACTTACTTTGGAATAAAATGAGTTTTTCTTAGAAGGAAAAGATCATATTGCAAAATCAAGATGAATCTCCTACTGTTTTTTGTTTAAGCAAACAGATGTTTTGAGAGAAGAAATTCACAAGTGGGGAACTGTTACTAAAAAATAAAGGAACAACTGTATTAGTATGTTTGTGACATTCATACCTCTAGTAGAAAATGATGGACACACAGACCCTGGGCTGCCTCCCAGATCTGTAGCTATGTGTGACAATTCTTTACTTCACCTTTGTATCATACACAAACTAAGTGTTCTTGAAATTACAAAATTTTACTTTCTCGGTTGCATGTATAAATCCAAGTATCAAATAAAATAAACATGACCTATTGTAAGATTTATGAACACAATGATCAACAGAATAACATTGAGACTTCATCTAGAATGGGATTTGTCTCACCTACTCATCATGGCTGTCTCTTTGGCTGCTTCAATACTCAGTGGAAAGAGACAGATAAATGTAAATGGTAGTTAATTACATCCTTCTTAGACCCCGACTTGAAGAAGACAAAAAACATTCAGAAAGTGGTTATCTATCTTTCCTTCTGGTGGAAAAATTAAATTTCCAGAAGAAACCTTGTAAATTTTCCAAAGATAGTTGATTATTATTTGTTACCTACAGGGAAAGTTTGCTCACAATAGCTCTTTAACTATTTATAGCCAATATAAATGGCTATATGCCTGCTCGTATTCAAGGATAAATGCTACCTTTCTTTTGCAAATGAGTTTTATCCACTATAGATAAAGGCCACTTATAACACAGTATTTGCATTTTGAAATAAGAATATCCAATCAGCTATCCTCACCATCACTGGCGCTCAGTTTTCTTACTTCAACACAGACTATAAAATTCAATTTTATAGCAAAATATCAATTGTCTTTTCAGCAAAAACACCAGATCTTGAAAGACCATCTAGAATTTTTGGTGTGTTGAGCTGGGACTTGACTCATTTCTCCCTGACACACATAGGGAGCAAGTCTTAATCTCTTCAATATGTCACTTCTGGGAATACAAGAGTTATTCTTGGTCCTGTGTGTTCCGCATCCTCCTTGGTGAACATTCATTTACAAAACACTTAGAAAAATTCATTAACAAAGATATGAAGTCTGTTCACTGCTTCTTACAATGAGCAGGATAAAAAAAATGTTTAACAGCTTGATTTCTGCCAAAAATAAATAGTTTTTCTTTAACAATCAGAATTCTACAGGGAGTCTGATTCCAGTAAATGCACTAGTTAGAGGAACGACTTGAAAATCAAAACTGTCCAAGTTATTGGGAATTCTCATGTCTCTTCATGATGCTTAACATGGTTTGTCCTCAGTTTACACATTGCTAAACTGAAGACTACAATAAAATTTTATTTCATAAGACATGAAAATTTTTCAATTTGCTGTTATTTTTATTAATCACTCTGAATTTCTTAAATTGGAGAACTATGTTACATACATAATATTCTTCCTGGAAGACCATAGGACTTCAAGACATATCTGCTAAAATAAGCCAAGTCAGAACACAAACAGGTTTGTAAATGGAGCTTCTGAGTATTTAATATTGCCATTGTTGAAGCAGCCCAAGGAAGAGCTAGCCTGGTTTCAGATGCTGAGGATTCAGTCTTTGGGCCAACAGAAATATCATTCAAATTAAGACACAAAACTCCCAATTTGAAGATGTATGTGGCCAATATGTGAAGGGTCAGTTTCAGTGCAGTGGGAAGTACTTTACTCCTGCAGGTCACCACCTGCACATGGAGCATTCTGAGATATAAACTTTCCCACAGATCACGGGAACAACTTGTTTATGAGAAGAAACAGTGTGCCCATTTTTCCCAGTTCAGAAAAACGGAAGTTCAGAAGTTGATATAAGTGTTCCACAGCGGGAATAAACTGTGAACTCCCTTTTACAATGTTTTTTAAGTGGCTTAAAGGAAGGATAGCTCAGAGCCAGTCATGAACTGGGAAAAATTTCTGCTGTAGGACAATGGTTTAAATATGACCCAGTCCTGTGGTCTAGAAGTCTTCACCACTGAAGGCAGTACAGTGGTCCAAATAAAAAGGTCTTGTGGGATTAGGTAACTTCACATCATAAAAAATTAACAGCACTGTTCCTGGAATTAACTGAACACCTTTGTTTGCAGTACTAGAGATAATACATGATAGAGCAAACATTGTCAGCTCCTTTCTGATCCATAAGCATTGGGACCAGCCAAACAACGTCTTCAATGGCCTTCTCAGCAGAGCCATTGCCCACTGAATATTCCCACTCTATATAAACACTCCTGAAAATGTGTTGTACAGTGAATGTTCATAGCACAGAAATAGGACATGTTTGCAGTTGTCATGCACTCAGGATAGAGACTACAGAAATCAGACAGAAATCAGGAATGAGATGAATTGATGGAGAAGTAAAATTGTTTAAAACCTCTCTCCATTCCTTCTGTAGTACTTCTTCCAAGCTGTGATTGACTACATATTCCTTTGAGCAGAACATGCATGCCTATCTTTAACAGCACCATCTGGTGATTTCCAGCACTGCAGATTTTGCTTGAATGAACTGGGCATGTAAAAAACTATGACGATAGCACCTGAAGGTTGTGTGAAGGTCTCTTCTTTTGGGTAGGAACCAATTATATAGCTTTCCAGTACAAAACAGTAATGTGTCCTAACCAGGAGCAAGTGCCGTATTTTTTGCAAACACTATAGCCTGTTCTGTAAAAATCTGCCTCTGGATGATATTGAGGAAACACAAATTGGGTGCTGCTGCTGTTTTGAAATGCTTCTGTTCCTTTTTGAGACACAAGTGGTAAGTATCAGTTTCTACATTCGAAACCTTGTGTAATATGCATAGGTTCTTTATGAGATGTGATATCCTGTTTGAGTAAATTTTTTTTATCTCATGCCTGAAAGAATCCATTTCAAGCTTATGGTACCAGACCAAAATAAAAGAAATTATAGTGCCTTATAGACTTAGATGAAATGTCAGTTTTCAAAGGTACTCATTTAGGTACAACTAAGAAATGTCAATATTAATTTGGAGTAATGAGAAAGAATGATGTGTGGAGGAAACAGTATACATAGGAAGTTCTGATGAATATTTCAGTGATTGAAATCAATATTTACTTTACTTGGGTTAGCACTGTATGATATATCTCCTAAGCAAATAAAAATAATTCTAAGGAAGCCAGGAAGAGCTTTTGGAAAGCCATTGCAATCAGAATGCCAACCAGTTATTTTATTGACAACTTCTTGTGCTACATCTCTAAACTTCATGGCTTAGAGCCCACAGTTCTCCCCAGGACTCTGATCCCACAGCCAGGGAGGAAGGCTGTGCTGGAGGAGGTTCCACACAACAGGTGTTGCCATTGTTTTTGCTGCTCTCTGGAATCTCTGGAATTCCCTGGCCTCTGATGTGAGGCATTCTGCTTTTTCTGCCTTCCTCCTAAGCCCAACCTTAAAGAAATATTCTCTTTATATAAATATCTGGGTTGCAACATTTTTAGATGATGTCATATTAGTATTTAAGACTCAGCTTATATCAGGCCTTAGCTTGTTGTGGTAGAAAGGTCTCCTGCAAATAAAATGTACTTTTGGGTAGCACATAGAGCTGATCAAACTGCCCTGAATGTGACCTTATCTGTGGATATCAGATGTACCCAGAAACTCCAGCCCATGTCACTTCCAAGCATTCATATCCAACATAACATGTGGAATATATAAAACACTCAGATTCAAAGCATTTCACTTGGAATTTTTTTTAAGCCAGAGTTTGAGATCAGCTCTTCAGATGCTGCTAAGAACACTGATTGAAAAAATAACATTGGACTTGGAAAAGTCTAGCTTTACATTTTATATTCACTTCTAGTTTCAATTTAAAATGTGATTCAAGATCTGTCTTGAAAAATAATCTGCAAATGTAGGAAAGCCTGCATGTACAGTCTATAATTACAGCAATAAAGAAGAAGGAACTGCTTATTTTGTTGGTTTCTTTTTACAGAACCATTTCCACATCCTGTTTTGTGTGGTGGTTTTTCCAAAAAGAAAAAAAAGATTGTACACATGGTGAGGAGCAGAAAATCCCTCATAGGGGTACGTTGATTTTTCCACAATGAGGATGGGAAGTGAAAATCGATTCAAGTTCTTTGAAATATTAATGCCTGAATGTAAACTACACCAATAACATAAGTCTCAATAGCTGACACCCAAGTTAAATAGGAAAAGGGGAAAAAAAGTCTGAGCCAAACCAAGAGTAACTGAAGAGCAAAATGCTATTAGAATCAATAGCTGCCCCCAATAGATTGAATGCATCTGTGCAATAGATGTGTCTATTTAACATGCCACCAATGCAAAGCTGAAGAGTGAAGTGTGGCAAAGGACAGCTGTTCTGGGAGGATGAGGGCTACCTGCAGTGACATCACATCACTTGCTCTTTCCTTTGGCACTCCAGGGAATGGCCTGGTAGAACTGGGCTGCCATGGACTGGCTTTCATATCTGGACACAACCAGTAGTGTTTACAGCAGTAGTTACATGGCAAGGTCTGGATGCCGAGATCCAGGCCACCAGCTGCTGCCTATTATAAGTTCACGAAAAGACGCCAGGCCTTGTGTTAGATGCCTTCCTGAGGAAGGGATTTAAAGTTATTGGTAGCTGACTCACTTCAGCTGAAATGTCTGTAACTGTGAATGTTAGAAATCACTCCCAGGCTGCACAAAACAAAGTCAAAAAGTGATCACCAGGGGATATGGCCGGTGGCAGAGTATGGCTACATAAAAAGATGTGTTTACACGAGCTGGTGTTTAGAACATGGCTAACATATTCAACAGTTTCAATGGGAACCATGGACACAGAGAGGCCTTTTCAAGGCAAGGTACCAACAACAACCTGCACAAGACTCAAAGTCAATAATTGTGCCTGTTTTTCTTTATGAAAACTCAGCCATATCTATCACACTGCCTTTATTGTCTAAATTATGTAAACATATAAGAGAACAATGAAAAGAGGAATTAACTGTTAAAGGGAAAAATATGTTTTGATTTCTCTTGTGGTAATGTTTTATCATATTGCTTCATCTACTTGCTCTAACTCAAATTCACTCTGGTAGCTAAAATTTCAGTTTAAAAATAAATATATTTCACATGGGGAAAAAAATAGAGAAACTACATAAAGAACAGTCCAGCTCCAACAGAAAACATACAGTCTATAAAAAAATGCTGGTCCATTCCAAAAAACCCCGAAGCTGTTTGTGATCAAGTCAAACACAATGCAATTTGAACTAAAGGTTTCACAAACGGTACAGTGCAGGTGGGATGCTGTTAACTTCAGCAAGATTTTACAAGCAGGTACAAAAATTAATCAGTGTAGACAGGGCAGAGAAATCAGGAATGCTCACAAATAAAAAAAGGTTAAAAAATGGATGGAATTTTTAAAAATATTAGGAGGACATTGCCTGCTGAAATAGTTTTACTTTGTGATGTTAAACTAATAATTATTATGCATATAAGCACATAATTGCTAAAACGTTTCAGCTGTATCTGGACACTATTTATCTTAGAGAAATTGCACCTTCACCATAAATAAAGATCAGGATAACTCAAGATTATTTTATATTTGGACTGAACAAGCATTAACAGTTGCAGCCGCAAAACAGTTTCCTCCCAAGGCTGTAGTGACTTAACAACTAACATTCAAGTCAGTGTCCCCACTACCTTATAGCCAAAGGCTGATGGAGGTTGCTGGGAATGTGGTATTCCCTGCTCTTGTATTGACAAATCACCCGCATTTCCCTTACCCAGAGGGTGAGAAAAGAGAGGATGTTCCCGATATTACTGGTTGAGGTTGCTTTACATTAAATCATTGCTAAACTTTCCTTGGTATGGGAACAGGTTCCTGCTTGACAAGTGTCCTCCTCATCAGGTTAGAGATATTTTTGTCTTTCCTCAGAGCCAGAATATGCCACAGTTAAGCAGAAGATTCTGTTGTCTGATCATTATGCCACTCACTTGAATTCAGTTCCTTACTCAAAATCAGACAGATAATTTACAAGCAAGTGTATTTGTCAGGCAAGTTCTACAACCAGCAGCCTGGGTGTACTTTGAGGAACAATGCCCTCCATCCTGCTTCAGAAGGTCTTTATTGAACAAATGAACAGCTACCAGCAAAATTCAGCTCAGCCCTTCCTTTCATACCTACAATTTGGTGTTACCTGCAAACTAGCCACTGGATCACTTCTATCCCAGCTGCCCAAGAATTAAACATACATGTTCAGGGGAAAGCATCAGCAGGTTCTAGCAGCTTTAAAAGTGCTTCCACTACTCTTCTGCATTTCTCGCAAGCCGGTAAAACCCCACTTGGATATCGTACTTTGTGGCAAGGCAAATGGAACTTCTTGAGGAGTCTTAGTTGAAAATCCAAAGCAGATTTACTTTTGGAACCTCCAGCTCAAATTTTTCATCCTCACCTCCACTTTGACCAAAGAAACAAACAACAATAACAAAAAATCAGTCTTGCCTAAAGCCATAATTGTCAAATACTAATTTGGCAGAGCAATAGCTTAAGTGGTTGTTTAGTTGAGTCCTGCATATACAGTTGCACAGCACTCTCATTCAACACTCTCATTCTAACTTTGCTTGAGCAATTATTGTGACTTTCAATATTAATCCTAATTATAGGACTAAAATGCTTTCATAAATAATTTTTAAACACTGTTCAAATGACTAATAAATATAATGAAGAGCAAGTATAAAGCAGGAGGTATCCAGTTAAATTACTCTTCAGTGTCCAATATCCATGGCATGTTTAATGATTATACTTCTGTCCATCTATAAATAATTATAATTATTTGCATTTATTACCATCAAACCCAGTAATCTGGCTAATTACTATAAACTGTAGTTAACATATTTTCTGTTTTCAGCAATAAGTCATTTCTTAATTTCTAATTATCACCATGTCCTCTATTTCTCTTATTCCTGATGTCATTTAGCTTTGATAAAGTGGCAGAAATAAGTCTTCCAATGTTTCATAGCAATATATTCTCCTTCATTTAAACAATAGATTTTCATCAGTAGCTGAGTATGTCACTATATATTACCTGGAAAGATGTTACAGCCTGTAACTTTCAGTGGGGATCAGACCATTCAATGGCACTCTCATAACCTGATAGCCCTCTTTGTCTTCTACATAGTGACAGCTGTCCCACTGAAAGTCACCCTGGGGGTAGCAGCAGTTTTGAAGTCAGAGTGTGAGCCTTACTGTAACAGGCTCCCATTAATGCAATTCTATTGACTTCATTGGATTACCTTTCATTTACAGAAGCATTATAATAAGGTTTTTACTTTTAGAGCTCCTTGAAAAATGAAAGATGTGTGAATTGCATCAGCTGAAAAGCATTTGAATTGGTCAGAAATCTTACAGCAGAATACTTTTATGTCAAGGAATATTCTTTCACAGAAATCAAAGTGTTCTATGGAGACCTTTCAAAACAGCATCGAGCAAAAGTTCCCTCAGGATCAAGCCTGCTAGATGGGCTTGCAACCTATGCAGCTGCTGGAAACCTCACCTACTCCCTCAACAATGCACAAAAGGGACTGGTAGACAAGTGAGATTGTGGGAATCCTGGATTTCACCTCGTCAGGTCTCAAATGCTGCACAGATGGCCTTTCAGGAAATTTTGTAGGCTCCCACAGCTTAGAGGTTCCCAGTGGACAAGCGGACAAGGGTCCAACTTTCAAACCCATTGCTCTTCAGCCCCTGAACCCTCAGGCTACCAGCATTTATGGCTCCAGCATATTGCACAAGTCACCATGGCTGGTGACTCCAGGTCAGCCTATTAGAAGGATCACCCTTGTAAAAACTTAGGTTTACTTTAGTAGAAAAATTCATAATTTCTGTCACTAATTCCTTCACAAAACAGAATTACTTTTCTCACATAGTTCTTATTGGGACTACCATTGTGCATCAGGCAGTTATGAGCATTGAATTGCATGATTTCTTGTTTCCTTTTGTGCTGTTCATTTTCACATATCCCAATTCAAAGTCTGAACAGCCCAGAAGTCTTTCACATTTTGTGTGAACATATAGTTCAGGTCATCATGTATCCAGAGGGAAGTTCAGACTATGAGGATGCACTCTTCAGAGCCTTGAGCCTTTTGATGTTGTTTGCACCTCTCAGAGAGCCTGCAAAGAAATTTCCCATTCCAACTTGATTGATTTATACCTAGAATGAGCTACAGCAGCAGAAAAGGGAGAAATTCAAGGTATTTTCATGGACTGCAAATACCAGTCCCTTAAAAATATGGAACGTTTCTCAAATTCCAATTCCATACATTATACAGATAAAGTCAGAGGATTAACACCACTTATTTATTTATTTATTTATTTATTCTTTTCCCTTGAAAATGTTCTGAGCTGGAAAAACTCTTGGTTTTGCTGCTCACCGTTTATCTTTTCAGGGATATGAAAGAGCTCTTGAAAGGGGATGTAAATTTCCTTTTAATGGTCAGAATAAAGATCTTTATTTTTAAAAAGAGAGTAGTTGTTGTGGCTGATGTTAGAAAGAAGTATGCACCTCCATGCTAGAGTAGAGGGACCATTCGTGAATCATCCATCCTTATCCTCATATTATCCTGGCTACCAAAGTCACTGTTGGCTCATGCTACCAATTGCACAAGTGCTGGCCTTGAAACACAGACCTGACCAAGGGTACAGCCAGCTTTTCTAAAAATGTGTGTTTGCAGACTTGCAAACTTGATATGTTCCTACGGCGGGGGAGGCCTTGCAGTCTTTCTCCATGGCTTGTCTGCTTGCAAGACATTTGCTGCCCAGCCAGTTTACCCTGTTATCCTCTGAGACACCTGGGCTGGTGCCACAGACTCCTTCTGTGGTCATGGCAAGCCATTTAGGGTCAGAATCTTATTCACACTTAATTTGAAAGTGTTCCCTTGGTTTTAGTGGGATGATCTAAGGGGTGAATTATTGCACAGGGACAGAGGAGTTATTAAATTTTAGACATTTGGATGTTTTTGTAAGAGCCAGCTCAAGAACCCTATCCTTGAATCTGGATACATGAATGAATAGATCTTTTGATCTGAAACAAATTTGAGAAAGATGATTTCTGAAGAAAAGCTGTTGCAAGAGACATCCACAAAGTGAATCTTCTTGCGCTAGACAATCCAAGGATCTCCTTGCACATTTGGAATTGGTATACATTAATACGCCTCTTATTTACCAAAGGATTTGGGTTTTCAAATGCTTTAAGTAACACCAAGTTCTGCCATGCCAGATAATATTATCTTTAAAGAATATTTTTTCTGAAAAACTTCTTCCCTTTATAGTCATAGAGATAATATCTGTCCTTGAGATGCAAAATGGGGCAGTGGACAGCCTCCCAAAGCACAATTATACACAGGTTCAGTATTCCTTGCTGTTGAACAACCTACATCTTATTCTTAAAAGCTGATGCTTAAAAGTTGGACATTGAACTCTGCTGTTTGAAACAGAAAAAGGCCACCCGCTCCAAGTGCTTTATTTCTTGAGGTGACTCAAAGAGGAGCTAGAGATGTGAGAAAAAGGTTTTTAGTTCCTTCTTCCTATTTCCCCATTTTCTTTTCACCTTCCTACTGGTCTGATTAATATAACAAGTTTATGAATAGCTTCCTTTTCTGAAGTCTGGGACCTCTAGACAAATGAACACCTGAGCAAATGTATTTCTTTCTCTTGGTGGTAGCTTAGAAACAGGATATTTGATAAAAAGGTCGGAGATGTTTGCACAAAGGTTGCAGATAATGAAGATGATAATAGAAACCTGGGGACAAATGTGCTTTTCACCATCCTTCAGAGAAGAGTGCTCTTTCTATATAACCAGCTTTGGTGTTTAGTCTTTTGCAAACTTTTACGTGAATCCCAGTTTGGATAATGGACTTTGGGGTCTCTAAATGAGTAATTTGAGCCTAGACCTATACCAGAAATCTCAAAGGCTCTGCAAGCACCTCTTAGTGCATTTGTTTACTTCCCACTCTTTAGTCCTGAACTCCTTTGATCATTCCTGCATTCGAAAATTGCTCAAAGTAAGACATTTTATAAGATTTACTCTCAAAAGTTAAAAACTAGAAACAGTTATCCACTTCTGGCAAATGTTCCCAAGAGGTGGTCCTGAGTCTGTCTGCCAGATCCAAGGTTGGGAATATCTAATACAAAGCAAGATTCAGCAACAAGATCAAAAGCCTTGCACAGAACAAAATTGTTATACTGCCTTTGTGCTCTGTGCAAGTAAAGAAGACAGGTATTTTATGAAACTTTTTCATTATTTGGTTGGGTTTGGGGTGCTTTTTTAATTCAGAAAGCAAATGGAAAACTAATTTAATAGTTATGCCACTCACAGTCACTTATAGAGGTTTTATACTTGCCCAGACTTTCAACCTGTACCACTGGAAAAGTGGATTTTGGCAACTAAGCAGCTGGTTCAGGCACATTCTTTGGGGACAGATCTTTGGTCACTAGCATCCCTTATTCCCAAACAGTAAACATCTGTATAATGTGCCTTTAAGGCATAAAGACTGCATAAATTACAGAAGACCAAGCTTTGGTTTCTCAACTTGTGCCACCTATGGAAAAAAATTACCATTAAGTTTTGTTTCCTTATATTTTCCTGTCTTTAAACCAGCAGCCCATACAATTTACAGTGGCTGATGATCTGTTACCTCTAGAACAATGTGCTTCTACACTTCAGTTTGGAGCCCAATCAATTCAGTTCTTATTAAGGTGTCCAACTGTACTTCAGCTAGAGATCTAAGTCTAACAGGTTGCCAGTAGGTGAGTGACTCTGTAGAGCCCAATCACTCAGTTCTGTCTCCCTCCACTCCACCTGCATTTCATGCACCAGTAGTCCAGGTATCGCTGACACTCTCTGGAGTTGTGTGCGTGGCCCATGCCTGGAGTGAAGGAATTTGTGCACCTGAAGCACAGCACCTTGAATACAAGGAAATATATTTTCTTTGTGAGCTTAGGAACTGATTAGTCAAAATGAGCCCTGAATCAAGGCAGTTCCACTCTCCCCATACAAAACTAAAGAGAGAATTCCTGTAACTGGAGGGATTCAGTCACACAGAGGATAGTGTGGAGTTTCAGTTGTGCATTAAGATTTTAAAAATATTCAAAAAGTATGTCAAAAATATATTGAATTTGTTAGAAAGGAACAATTTTTCAAGACCATTATGGAAAATGCAGGACTGGCTCTTAGGAGGGTTTTAGGAAAAGTATTTCCAAATGTTTAGCACAAACAGGGCATACCAAGCTCCTATGAGCGCTAAGCTAGTTCCACTGTCCTTGATATTTTGTCTCTGCTTTACTTTCTGAATTCTCAGCCTCACACACCAGAAAAGATGCTGGCTTCTCTAAGAAAAACTGTGCTACCTATTCAGACTCTCATAAATAAGCTCAAAACAAACAGTTAGAGTGCAGATTATTTTCAAGTTATGAGTTAAAATTAATTGAAGTTTTATTCTATTTTCTTAATATTTCTCTATCAAAAGAACTCTGGGGATTTTTTTTTTTTTTTGCTACTCTGTATGCTCCTCGAAGAAGACTACAGTTCAGGCTAAATAAAAGGTGTTGATCAGAGGAGAATTACCAATTTCAATGAACAGTACTGGAAAATCTACACTCGCACAGGCAAGTAAAACACTCCAAACCAAACTAAAGCAAATTTTAAGTAGATAACTGATTTTTTTTTCTTTTTTAATGCATTAATTTTGGATATAAATACATATGGGATCACTCCCAAATTCAAATTCAAACCTAAATCTTGTATGATTCACCCAAATCTGTGTTTCCATAAATAAACAGCCTGTGAGCACAGATATTCAAAAGGCAGAGTACAACAGGGGAAATAAAACAAATTCATGATGTAGTGATATATCACTAAAAATTTGCTGGTGTCATTAAAAACAGAAAGGAAAAGGTACAATGGATACTGAAATTATAAGGAAATGCTTTGCGTTGTTTCACGAAGTTTAACATAATTATATTTCCTGACATTTCAGACTTCTGATTTTTCTTGCTATCTTTAGGAAGTTTTCTGAGAACTTAAATTCTAAATGCAAGAGAAATATTTTCTTTGAAGCTTTTGAACAGAAGAATGCAAGTTCCATGGTAATCTTTTCCAAACCACCTTGTTTAACAGGTCTGTTTAGAAAAATGAACAAAATTTAGAATATTTTAGCCAATAAGATTTTCAAAGGCACCTAAGGATTTTAGACGTGTCACCTCCTTTGCCACAAAGAGGAAAAGAATAGTGCACTAAAGAAACCAGAAACTCAGCTTCTTAAAAGAGTTTTGAAAACCTCCCCATGTGTACAGAAATATATCCCCTGAAATTATATCAATACTGAACCAAGTGTATCCTTAAATTATTAAATAAGATGCAATTTAGGTAGCAATAGGAAAATAAAAATTTCCTTTGTCTAAAAAAAATAAATAAAAAATAAATAAAAGGTACTAATGAAATTATTTTTATGAATTCCAGCCTGTTTCATGCCATCATTCATTGTCATGGATTGTATTTGCCATGTACTTGCATATTTTTTCCCAGAATACAGAACAGAACTCATACCATAAGTGCTGCCTGTAAATGGTAATGGTAGGAAACAAATAGAGATATAAGCAGATGGAGATTATGCAGAAGCAACCCTGTGATGGTGGAATAAGTTACCATTCTCAGCCTGTCACCAACTGCTTATCATGCCCTTATCTCAAAGGTTATCCAGTCTCACAGCGGAGTTGCTGAAGGGGAAATTACTGTACCTGTTGCAGCTGAGATAAGACAAATTATCAAATTCCTAGTCAGGGTAACCTCATTTTGACTGAGACAGATTAAGGAGCTTGCACTGGGTAGGTGTCTCTGCAGGCATGCAAAAGCAGTAACCGTCTAAGAAAGTCAAGACCAAGGACCCAAAATATATGTCTGCTAGCACAGAAGAGTCTGGTACGTGACATTTATCTGCATTTTAAAACACATTCTTCAGATTTTGCTTTCCTAATCCATGCACCTGATATTCAGGGGAATAGGAACAGAGAGGAAATGTCTCAGAAATAATCCTAATAGGCAGTGCTTATGTCCCACACAGTGTTTTTAAAGCTGTGCTTTTTTCACTGGACAGGATCAGATGAGAATCTCTGCCATGTTTGGAAGTCTTTTGGTATACTGACTATAAAGAGGTATTCTCCATTTCCTCAATTACTCATTCCTGACCATTTATTTGACAATCACCCATTTAATAATCCAGCTTTAAATCCCTGGCACAAATGGCTTTGATAAAATTCTCGAGGCTCCTCTGTTTTTCTTTTACCAACTAATGGCTCCCCAAATTCAAATGATTTTGAAGTCTGGTTTTAGTCACATAAGGATCAATAGTTTTTTCTTGTTGTTTTTCTTTTCACAAAAAATACTGCCTTACTCATATCATTACTTCTTCTTAAGGGACTCACCCAGAATCCTTTTCATTTCTTTGTCTGCCTTTCTATAAAGCACAAAGCAATCAAAAGGTCTGATTTTTTGACATAGAACTTGTAAACTATTTCTATGCCCATAATCCTGGGAAAAGAGAGTGGATAAAATTTTTTAAAGCCTCAGAAAAGAAAATCAGAATGAATATTAGAGATTAAACACAACATAGCTTAATCTAAGGGTCTGTCTGTCCAGAGAAGGCATATACTTTTAATGATAATGCTGTAAGTAGCTCAGCTCCTTCATTCCCAAGTGTGTGGGTTTCCCTAACCTTCATGCCAACTGTGCTACTACACTGTCATTACTGTTTAGGGAAAGGGATCATCGCACCTTTGAAATTATGCCTCCACCTTTAGACTAAGATAGACTTTGAATAGTTGAAGAGAATAAAGCACATCTGTATTAGACAAGCAGTTGCTGACTCTTTTAGGATCACAAATGACCTGAGTTAGGGATAGGGGAAAATAGCAGCATATAGAAAGAAAAAATACCTTCTCTTCCCAGGCTCAGGGATGTGTTGCTAAGCTTAGAGGAGAGGACTGCTTCAGAAGACCCATATTAAGCACTCTCAGCATTGTGAAAAGAAATTAGTTATGTCAGCCTAAGGAAGAAGAGAAGAGCCTGACTGGACCAGGGTTGATCCTACCAAACGATGAAATAACTGAGCAGGCAGAAGAGTGCTACAAAAAGCAAGTGAAGTGACCTTGACAGCAAGGTAGTCTGCTCCCAGCTGCTATGAAGGAGACAGTTTGGATAAAGGAAAGGGAGCAGAGCGACTGCTGCTTCTTGTAAAGCCAGTTAGGAAATTGCTTCCTTTCCTGGAATTCTCTCTTCTGCTGTTATTTTCCCCTTACACTGCCACGAGGTTGGACAAGACCTATTGGGAATCTAAATGAGGTCAGGGGCAAAGCTTCTCAGCTTGGGATAGCACGTCAACTTTGATGTTCTTCAGGAGATATTTTAGCTTGAAGCTTTGTCTCTTGAGCCTCACATTCAGAGTGATTTGATATGCAGCCATTTCAAAATACCTCTCATAATTCAAGGACACTTTTATTCAGCATTTAGTTATGGACCAAACTGTAATAAAAGAATTTTGGCTGGCCCTCAGACATCATCATTTCTATGTCCCAGAAACCCTTCAGGTCTGTATTTTTAGCCTGTCTGAGCTCCTGTACCATCCCTGAAAGGCATTCTGGTATGAAGTAGATAGCAAGAAAAAAAGTGCATGCTGCTGACATTCAAGGGCCTGGAGCTGTTATTAAAAGAAGTAAATCCTCCTCAATCTTCCTCAGCCTTCCTTCTTCTCTCTTTTACATAAGGATGTGAAGTCAGGAAAGATTATTTCAGAAATGAATTGTAGGATTGTCAAGGCTAAGGCATAGAAGACTAAGGTTATATCCATACCCCCAAAAATAAATGGTATTAGAGTGAATTATCTGGCTCAGAAAACAACCAGCACAGTTTGGCCATGTCTGTATCCTCAAAATCCAAAACAGGATTTCGTATCCACACTTCCTGTTGGGATTTGGGTTTTGGCTAAGCTACCTCCCAGTCTATGACTGGGAATTGTTTGGAAGACTATTAGCTGTCCCCTGCTGAAGATATGCCAAGTATCCTGCTAATAAATTGATTATTAAATATCAGTACTTGTGCTTGTACCCTGACACAGTTTAGTGTATTAAAATAGCTGAAATCTGAGTGACATTGCAGTGATAATTCAAAATTCATCTGGGATAGAAATTGCAGTTAGCCTGAGCACAAATGGTGAACAGGCAACAGCATTAGTATTGTCTCTAAATTAGGCTTCCCAGCTGGATTTCATCTCCCACGCTGTGCTGTAGCAAACGACTGAGACAAGAGGCCATGGTGACCCACAGGAACATTTATCCATCATGGCAAGCACAAAGTCTTGACACACAGAGATCCATGAGGCACCCAAAATACACCAAATACCTAAAAGGAAGCTCATCAGTTACTACTATACGTTACTTTAATCAATGAACCCAATATTGTTCTATAGAGATATTCAGTCTGAAAAAATGTAATTTGCCATTAAAAATATTTTGACAGAAGATTTCTTGTTTGTTTCAATGTGTCATAGTAACTGACTGCCACAGGGCAGAATAACATTGCCTAAAGCCTTTCTCCCTGTGGCATCCATTCTACATTCAAGGCAGATGAACATTTGCTTTTCATTCTCTCACATTTTCTGCCACATATCCTTCAAAGCTTTATTTTCCTGAAGGTTTGAACTGATTATATTTTAATCCTTCTCTGCCACAATGCAAGAGATTTTCCTAGTTCACTTTGCAGAAGGAAGACTGATTACACAAGACATAGACTGGGCTAGTTTCAAATGACATACCTCTCGAAATATTCTTGCCTCACAATATACACACCAGCTTTGCATTGCTCTTTCACTAAAGCAGTTAGACCCATGTCTTCAGCCAACATTAAGTACTTGTTTAGAATGGAGCTAGGCCCAGTTTTGCTGAATGGAGATAAGCCTCAGTGACACCAAAAGGACTATGCTTAGTGAGTCACAGAGGAATCTCTTTTTAATAAAGTTATTTTCAAAAAGGTAATAGAACAATCTGACTTCAGCATGTGCTCTATTGTTTTGGTTAAGAAAGGCTCTTTGGTACTGTTCAGTTGTTCCTGTTCCCAGTGAAACATCCCAGTCAACATATAGTGAATCAGTGGAGAGATGAACATTAGAAATACCTTTCTTTTCTTGAAGAAAATAGATGGAGACTAACAAGAAAAAGAAAAAAAATAGGTATGTCCTATGCCCCACTGAAGTCAGAAAGAACATTAGTCCTGATTTTTATTAGTCTAGAGCAAAAGTTCCAGAAAATTAGGCAGAAAACCATAAGTTGAATGGCCATAAATGGTAAAATGTCAAAAAAAAAATAAAATAAAATAAAAGAGTTTAAAAAGAGATAGAGAGAAATTCCTATCAGGATTAAAGAAGGAATCTAATCTGCAACAATATAGACAGCCTTCATAAAAGGAGAGATATTTGATGGAATATTGTTAAGTCAAAAGGGAGTCTGGTAGTTCATGAGGCTTTAACAAGACCATAGGAAACAATATTGAAGGATAAATATAAATTTATTTCTGAAGTCTTTATATTTTGCCCAGAGCAAAAATTATCAGTGCTTGCCTTATACCAAAGACTTTCTAAAATATACTTCGAGAGAAAATAGATGAGCAGTAGAAAACAGATAAGTTTCTTTATAATTTAATATCAAAAAACAATTTAACTTTCATAAGCTGAATTCTAAAATTCCTTAAGTGTGTAAACATTTGTTTCTCCTTGCAGTTGTTTTTCCCAATACCTTAACCTATACTCAGATATTTATATCGGTTGACAATAGATCAAGTTATATTTCCCAAAGCTGAATCTGTTTTACCTGTTTTAGTAACTGGTAAATCATTTCTCTTTATTTGTCCCACTGTTCTTGCTCTCTCATCTTCCCCCCTATATCAGTGGGTGAGGGGACTGAGAAAATGGCTGTGTGGATATTTGACTGTGAGCCAAGGCAGTGCATTATCCATCAAAATGACAAAATTCAATTTTGCCTATATTCTGTACAAACCTGAGATTGGTTCAATAGAATGTTCAATTACTATATCTCCCATGTGGTACCAAGGCATTTGATGATTCAAGTCTTTCTTATAGAGTAAATGCTTTTAAATTAATATGTTTTGGAAGGAGACATTACAAACTGTTCTTATTTTGATCTTTGTGTGGTGAGGAAGAGATGAAGATCATACCTCAGTGCGATGATTACTTAGATGGGGTTATTCAAGAATAGACCACATTATTACTTGGGTTGGAATATGAGACAAACTACTCTGTGCTAACAAAGGCACATCACGAAAAATAGTACTTTCACCTGAAACACAGGAGAAAGTAATTTCTTCCCTCAAGGAAGCTGCAGAAAGCAAACCTAAGGAGTGAATATCTCCCTACTATATCTAAAACAGTCATCAGCATACCTCCAGGGTACTGGAATATATTCAGAGTCATGAAAGTTCCATTTCAAATTCAACTGCAATGTGTGATAAATGCCAAGATTTTAATCGTGTATGCCAGTGAAAATCTAATATTGGCTTATTTATAATTAAAGTTTATCCATGAGGAAGATGTGAAAAATGCAATATCATGAACAAGGAGCTGTATACAGTTATTTTCCTTGCCAAGTAAAACACCAATATTAGATTACCTCCCATCATTAGTGTTATATAGATGTTTTATATTTAAATGGTACAAGTATCTGAGCCCAAGAACATGCAGATATCAAATTGTCTGTCTTGAAAAACTTGTTCCCTAGATCAGTCAAATATTCAGGTTTAGATTGAAAATAGCACTGAAAATGTTTTCTTCTTCTTCCTCTCCCTCATCATATAGTAAATCAGTGATATAAACAGTATTAAAAATTGGATCTCATAAGTCCATATCATCTAGTCTGAAGAAGTTATACTTCCATCTTACATAGTGTTAATCTGATGAGTTTTTATCTGAGAAACACTCAATTGCCTACAGCCCTGTTCAGTTCTTTCTTCCTTCTAAAAGTAGAAGCCAATCTGCTGATGGTATTATTGGATTTTTTGATGTGGGCACCTTTTCCCAATAAACTTCATTGTGTCTACGAGCGCATTTTACACAAGCTACTAAACATCCATCAGATGGAAATGATTCACAGTCTTTACTGATTAGGTCATATTTGAGCCAGTGACCTAAAGCTGAAAAGTGATGACAGCTTAAATTGCTTCCTACCCTACTGCAAACAGCCATATGCTGAAATACAGTTGAAAGATGCAATTTAGCATACTTTGGTTTTATAACAAAGAGTTATCTGTTGCAGCTTTAATTCCAGTCAGAGTAAAACCTTTGACAGCTCACTAACCAACCAAATATAGTTATGGGGAACTGGGAATGCAGGCATTTACATGCAAAGATCAACAGTGATTTTGTGGGGTTTCTCAACAGCTGCAGAGTTTTGTCAGCATACCAAATGCTACATTTCATTTTCACTAAGTTTGTTGATGTTAAGATCCAGAGACAGAAAAATCTGTGAAAGAATTACAAGAAATGTTGCAGTTGCAGCACCCTTAGAATAATCAAGTGTGCTTTGTGTGTTTTGAAGTATTGACAAATCAGGAGTTTATGGCTTTTGGTTTTGTTTGGCTGATTCTTTCACATACTGAAATATTTTATAAGTGGCAACAAATATTATTAACCAAATTATCATAATTCTTGGTAACAGTGGTGTTCTAGGTAGTATCCATTGGAAATTAAAGAGGAAGGTGGTGTGATTACATTAATAAATGATAGGAAATTATTATAGCACTTTCCATAGTCCAGAAAGAGAATTCCTAGGCCTCATGTATGATATACTCTCGATAACAAGGCAATAGATCTGCAAAGAAAGAACTAGTTTTCTGCCCTTCATTTATAGCATGCATTCAAACCTGATTTGTATTCAAGATAGCACATGCATATTCCCTTATATTTACTTCCAAGTGGATGGAGGGAAAGTAAATTTGGTTCAGTTTTACACAGACCTGAAGATAAAGCAGAGCTGTGCTTGACACCTCATTGTTCTCCTACTTAAAATATTCTTATGGTGTTTTTCAAGGGATTTTTATGCCAGCTGCAGTTTTCACAGTACTCCTAGTAAGAATTAAAAAAAAAAAAATGAAAACCAAAAAAAACCCTAAACCACACAGAACAGCAGAATCCAAGTTTTAGCTCTGTAATACTGTATTCTGTGAATACAAAACAAAAATCTTATTGCTGTTTCTCTTCACATATTGGCACTGGTAGCTCCATTTGCTCTAACAAACCAGGCCACAAACAGTACTTCTGTCTAAGGAGTCCTACATTAAAGACTAGAGAGACTCCAAATTTATAATCTCGGTAGATATTATGGACAGCATCCACATACAGACAGAAGAAAGAATTGAAGGATGCTGTTGCATTGTGATGCTGCTTGTTTTTGCTTCCCCCCCTGTTAAAATGGCACACATTCTGTTTTGCAGCCTGTCAAGGTCACCCTGAAAAGTTGCTCCACCCTAGAGCATATTGACTGCTCTCCTCTGTTGGGTATAACCTGTGAAGTCACTGACATGTGAGACTGACCTGCCTAAATTTCCCAAGATTATCCTTGCTTAGGTGTGACAGTCAAGAGTAAACCCCTCTAATCATCAGTCTTCCCATGGTGACGGAGGCCAACCTTGCAATGACATCAAGCCAGCTCCCCTTTGGATATATTTCTTCTTGGTGCATGGGCAGATGTATTTCCAAATTGTTTGCATGTTCTCTATTCACCTGTCCTCGCCTATAGACAATACTTCACAAACCCACACTGCACTGCTGAGCTCAGCAACATGGAAGGCATGAGGGCATAAAGCAATATGCCTTGATTGCAATGGTCTGTTCAGTGCCCTTCCTCCCACTGAGCAGTGTGACCATATTTTCTGAGGTATTTCTGAGGTATAGATATTTTCACCCTTTACAGCAGCCCTCAACCCTCTCTAAGTCATGATCTCTCCTTGTTTAGTTGTTGATCCTGGGAATGAGGCCACCAGATTACAGCAGAGCTGGCTGCACCAAGATGCCCTGGTAGGACCCAGCCATCCTGCTCATTCAGTAGCAGACAGGGTCTGCCAAGTCCCTGACAAGCTGTAGGAAATCCAGCAGTATGCAGCGATGTGGCCATCCCTGAGACCTTGTTCATGAGTCCATGCTGCATGATATATGACCAAAGACACTCTTGAGTGCAGACACCAAGGTGAGTGGAGGAGGACGGGCAGGAGACGTTCCAGGCACCGGAGCTGAGATTCCCCTGCAGCCTGTGGTGCTGACCATGGTGAAGCAGCTGAGCCCCTGCAGCCCATTGAAGACCATGGGGGTGCAGAGATCCACCTGCAGCCCACGGAGGAGAGCCAGGCTGGAGCAGGTGGGTACTATGAACCCATGGCATACTTATACTACAGCAAGATCCTGGCAGGGACCTATAGATTCATGGAGAGAGGAGCCGACACTGGAGTGGGTTTCCTGGTAGGATTTGTGACCCTGTGGGGGGCCCACACTGAAGCTGTGCTTGAAGGACTGCATCCCATGAAAGAGTGGCTCAAACTGCAGCAGTTGATGTTACTGTGGGATGGAGTCATATTGCAGAGGTTCATGGGGAGCTGTCTCCCATGGGAGGCAGGAAGAAGAAGGAGAAGCAGAGGAAGGACTCTTCTCCCTGAACAGCAGCAGAAACATTTGATGAACTGACATAATCCCCACTCCCATCTCCCTGCACTGTTGTAGAGTTGGGAAGCAGGGAGGGGTAGGGGGAAGCTGGTTTTAAGATTTATTTTACTTCTCATTCCTCCTGCTCTGATTTTATTGGTGATAAAGTCAACTAATATGCCCAAGCTGAGTCTGTATTGCCCATGATGGTATTTGGTGAGTGATCTCTCTTGGTCCTTAGCTCAGGTCATGAATTTTTCTCTCCCCTGTCCACTTGTGGAGAGCAGTGATAGAATGCCTTTATGGGTGCCTTGGAATCAGACAGGGTCAACTCACTACAAACCTAAATGAAGTTGCCATAAGCAGCTCACTGACCAGCTAAAGTAGGTGAATCCAGGAGAAAAGGGCAGAAGACAGGCAGAGAAAGCAGAGAGGCACCCTAACAACAGGATCTTGTCCTCTAAAGAACAGAGTATCAACCTGACTGTAACAGATCATGGCACAATTGGAGACAAGCGTTTCATATACTTAGTTTTTGAATGCTATAATTTTGTCCATAAAACGTCCCCTGTGATCCCCAAATGCCTGAAAAGTCAGGAATTTATATCCTGTCTAAATGCAATAGTTGTAAACACTGATGTTGGGCACAATACTGCATGAGCTCTCTTCCTTCGCATTTCCTTAAAAAAAGTAAAATGCAAAAAACCCTTCACTTTCTCTTCTGCTGCCTAACTATGAAGGTGTGAATCCTACTACCCTAGGTTTAACACTGAAGCTTCCCAGGCATCTAAGATTCTTCAGCACAGGCCTGGAAATGTCCTTGTCTTGGCTGATCTCAATTGCCATGTGCTCTCGCACACAAATGAATTCTAGAAATGAGATATCTTCTCTCCAGTTTTTCTGTTTCACAGGTATGCTCTGAATCACAGAATGGTTTGGGTTAAAAGGGACCTTAAATTTCATCTGGTTCCAAACCCCATGCCACCCACTAGATTAAGTAGGGATGCCACCCACTAGATTAAGTGCCTAGGATCACACCCAGTCTGACATTGATTGGTTGAATGCAACCAGTCAGAGTTGGTAACACACCAAACAGATTTCTGTCTTCAAAATTCTGCTTTCTCAAGACAGGTCTTTCTTCCCATGCAGCCATATCACTACACTGGTAGAACACAGTACTTGATAAAGGCAAAACTGAGAAGTATAAGCAATGACAGTTATACATGCTAGTGACACCCCATGCAGCCGTATTATCACACCAAAAGGTTAAAAGAGACTTAGTAGTTTGTATTGGTAAGAGCAGAGAACAAATATCATTAGTTTTGGACAAATATTGCACAAATACTATCAATGAAAGCAGTATCTTCAACAAAAACGTGTGTTTAATAATAGCCTTCTGCTGTTCTCCCTGTCCTACTTCCCCTGCCATCAGTGGAAAATCTTAGTCTTTCCTCTGTATTTCTCTGAATGGGAGCTAATCAGAGAATATCCCTGAAACTGAGCATTCAGCTTGACAGTCTTACTTATGAATATGTTTCTCAGATGCAGAAACCCCACAGAGACTTGTATTTCAGTATGAGTCATATTTCATCACAGTATGTTAATTTAGTTACTTGTTTCCATTGAGGGATTGTCTTATAGAACACGTCAATGGAAGCCTTATTGTTTCCAAAAGAATATTATGTCATCTTAATGCAGTTTAGATCCAGTGCCTGCAGCTGCCTTCTGTTTAAGACTTGTTTCATTTAAGTTTATAACATTCTGAGAGACTTAATTCCCATTCATAGCTGCTTGGATCTAGGTCTTTAGTTTTATTATTGATGTGATGCAGCATGAGTTATCCCTCTAAAAGCTGTTCTCAGCTGAATGGTTAAGCAAAACATCAATCCGGCCCCAGGGCTCAAAGCTAATCTTTCAGCTCATTACATTTTAAAGATTGCAAACAGTCAGAAGGCCTGGAATTTATGTAACTTGGGTTATATACAGTAAAAGCATGTAAAAGTTATATAACTTAATGTTCATATCATATGTTGAAAAATAATAGGTATATCAGACACAGGAACACAGCAAAAATATCTCAGATGAGTACTTAAGGTTATCCTTTGACTAAACACATACAAAGAGCAATGTATTTTCACATATAATTAATTCTCTTACCATTTCAAAATGAAATGCATATTTTTCCACTATTTAACTTTTATAATAGCATTCTCATGAGTACTTTAATAATACTCTTAAATCTTTGCAAGTTTAAATTGAGTTTATGAACAGGCTAATTAATTTTACAGTCCTCATTATGGGAACATCAAAGTTCCTATTTACCTGCGCTGTTAATAGCTTGTCTGTAGAACAGTATTACAATTCCTACCAAGATTTTATCATAGAAATATCTTAGGAAGTACACAGTCAAATTTGCAAGTAGAAAGGGAAGAATTACGCCAAGTCAAAAACTAGCTCAAGAGTCACATTCCTATATCTTTGTTTTTACCTCTTAGGATCCATTGTAATATATGCATTCAGTGAATAGAATTGCCCTATCAAAATAATCCACACTTTAGGTATTTTATTAAGAATAAATATCTCTTCTTAAGATACAGGATGGATTAAACAATACCTGTGTAGTCCTCAAGGCTAATATTATGGAGGCCAAGTGAGAAGTTCCTAAGCGTTCTTTCTGACCTTAAAATCTGTTAATTCTAGTCTGATAACCACAATGCTTAAAAAAAATAGTGAATTTAAAAAAACCCCACCTTTTTGTAGCAGTGTGGATTATTTATGTTTATTTGATGTGTTAAAATGGTTTGTTCTATTCATCCCCCTTGGTTTCCTGTGTATGGTTGTTCCCTGCTCTCTCTCCTGTCACTCAATGTATCCTTCCCCAGTTTCCATAGAAATTGGATGTGTCCTTTCCCTGCTCCTCCCTCTGGTGAGCTGCCTGTCACTCAGGAACCCGACCCAGCTTCTGGAAAGCTCTGGAAAAGACGTCCAGTGATAGGCTTCAGCCAGAGGGATTCTCCTCCTCCCCAAAGGAGTTGGCTCCCGAGGGTGTCCCTCATGCCCTGAGCCACTCCTTGGTGTGTCCCTATTGGATTTTCCCTTGTTCACTCCCCTTCCCGCTCCCCTGTTCAAGAGTCAGTGTTCAAGCCGAATTCTGCGCTGGGCTGGGTTGTAGCCTCAGGTGTGGAGGTCCCACGTACGGGCCTTCCAATAAACTTGTTCGCTCCCCCAACCCAGTCTCCTTTCCTCCTTACTGGCGTCGCACAAACACAACCTGTGCCACAAGGAAGAGTGGGTCGACGGTTCTCAGAACCCACAGGATCAGCTCTGGTTATCTGTAGCTGGAGCTGTGCCTGACTCGCTGCGCCGGTGCCAGGGCTAGCCCAGGCGAGTGGAGAGACACTCTCTGAAGGCACCGCGACACCTTTTTTTTTTCTTCTTCTTTGTCTTCCTCTTCAGCTATCATTTTATAAATCTCCTGCCACTTTGTGGTGTGACACAGTGGCCTTTTTCCACCACATACTACCTGATGCACCAGATGCTGCCAGTGGATGGACTACACAAGGTACTACTTCCAAGAGCCACAAGAGCTGGCACACACCTGAGGCAGTACAGCATTGTTGCCTCTCCTGTGTTGGGCATGCACTTGGCGTGGGATAGCTCATATCCCAGCAAACAGGCTGTCACATTCATACCTGGACTTCTTCATGCCACCTGAATCTCAAGCACAGAGGGGAAATCAGCAGGAGACTGGAAACAGACTATGAGGTGCATGAGTTGAACAAAGGAATCATATTTACTCAAGTAAATATAGTTCCTCACTTTTTTTTTTTTTTTCATTTTTCAGATGACATTAATACAGTCATTCCACTGAACTCTGAGTTCTTAACAAGAGCTAAATTAAGAGTATCAACCCTCCAGGATCCCTACTTCCTTAATGGAAAATAAAAGGCTTCTACAGGGAGCAATTCAATGCAGCTCAAATCTGAATAAGTTCCCAAGATTCTGCCACTATATTAAGATCTATTACCACAGAACCCCTTCTTTTGGAATAGGAAGTTTTCTGTTTCATTGAGACCACTCCCAATAATAATCAGTGAAGGATTTAGTAGCGGATGTTATGGTTATCAAGACTTCCAGACTTTTTCTGGCTGTTTGTCATTATGTTCACCCATTCACAAGCAGAAAGTACAGAATTTAAAATGTTTTCATTTAATATATAGCTCTCATGGAATCCTTTATTCCCGGGATAGCCACAGACAAAACACATCTTAGTTTTTATATGTTTATCAACAGATCTGCCCACTGAAGTCAGTCTCACGGAAAACACATCTCCACCTCTTACTTACATTAGAATCAGTTTCAGAGAGATTAGAAGCAGTTCTTTAATCATTTAGCTCCTTTTAGATATCTGGGGAGGAGAAGACTTTTGAACTTACGACCTGACTCTATTCCATTGAAGTTAATGGGAGATTTGCCAATAATTTCCAGGGGAAGAGGATGAGGCCCCAATCTTTTGAGAAAATGATGCAGTAGTGCTTAATGGATCATGCAGACCTCCTCAGTTGAAAACACCTTTGTGGTTCCAAGTTTCCATCTACCTTTCCTGGATAAACATGGACATTCAGTTCTCTCTTTCAAATTGTTTCCAACTAACATTTGCAACACAGTCATATTCCCTTTTTGTCTTCTATTAAAAAAATAAATACTTAGCATGTTCCATGATATTAGGAAATGCCAAGGAATCATTCCAGCAAGTAAAATTTCATACATCTATCTGGCTAGGAAGAATAAATAATGACCTTTTCCACATGCCAGCAAATATAAAACATTCGTATTTCCACAGGCATAAGCTTAATGGCCATCTGAGATGTCTGATTCATTTATGATTCAAGCACTGTTTATAGGAGTTGACCAAAGAATTTACTTGATATCACTGAGGAATGCAAAACACATGAGTAAATTATACAGTGCAGATATCCACATGCAACGCACTAAGAGTGAAATAAAGCACCTTTACACTAAAAAATAAACCTTCTCATGCACACCCACTTCTATGCAGTCGTGCAGTCCATCACTTCACACCAATTCTGCAGTTTTTCAGTTAGCATGTTACATATACATAATATCACATTTGAAGTCTGAATCCAACTTGTCTCTTGTTGATTATTACTCCCTTTGCACTGCCCTCTGTGTGTTGTACCTATCTTTACCTTACAACTGCTGCTAAGCACAGACCTCATCTCATGCCAGAACTGCTGTTCCCGTGAGGACCACTTGTCCTTTTCCCAAAATATGCTTCTACTACCATTGGAGATTAGTTGCTTGTCTGGTAGTTGCTGCTGCAGAAGGGTGTGGAGCTGCTATGTGCCATATTTATCACATTTCAGCAGACAGCACTAAATACTCCACCTATGCATGGGAAGCAATGGACAGAAATTTATGTTTCTATGCTAAACTGGACATTTAAGCTCCTCCATAGGGCCTCACTCCAGTCAGCACAGATACTTCCAATGACAGCTTAATTCCTTCTGCTGTAAACAGTTATCAATTGACAAAATGATTTAACCTCTGGAAGTGCCCATCTCACTCCAATACGTCCAGTTACTTTTAAATCAATAAGGTCATTAAAGCCAGTATGTGTTTGTCCTCCGGCAGACAATTTGCCATACTGTCCAACTTTTAGTATGACCCCTGGTGTAGTTTTGATCTGGGTCACCCAGCACTCTCCAAAACAAAGTCTGGGTGTATTTCAGGAGCTAGTCAGAGGTACCTCCCAATACTGACAAACAAAAAAAGTGCCTGTCTCAATTTATGTACTGGAATAGATGTAGCTTACATAACCAGTTAGTATAATGTACTTATAATTGCAGCATGGCTGTAGACCAGGTGAGATGAATCCCATCCAGTGTGACTGAAGTGTTCATAGTTGGCCAGTGACTGCAGATATTCTATTAAGAACAAGAACTTTGCTCCTGCATTTCCAAATAGAGTCAAGGGTAACTGCTTCAAAAACTTGTCTGACACTAAAATGACTATTAATAATGTTTTTCAATCTTACTTAGAATTGGCCCCATTGCACCTACTGCTATACAATCAAGACCTGAGAGAAAACATCTCAAATACTCTGAATGAAACAAAGAACATGAAAAGGTAGGAGGAATAATGGGATGTTAACTGTTAGTAAACATATCAGAGGTTAACTGATGTTAACCATAGTTTGATCAGCGACAGTATGGTCATTTCAGTTAAGCAGCATACATTTTATAGAATAGTGTGGGTTTGAAGGGACCTTTAAGATTATCTAGTCAATCTCCTGGTCTAGTGGTAGGCAGGGGCACCTTCCACTGCATCAAGTCACTCAAACCCCCACCCAACTGGCCCCAAACACTTCCAGGAATGAGGCATCCACAGTTTCTCTGGGTAACCTGTTCCAGTGTTGCACCACCTTCACAGAAAAAAATTTGTTCCTTATCTCCAATCTAAATTTTCTCTCTTTTAATTTAAAACCATTCCCCTTTGTCCTGGTCTTCAATATAAAGTCTCTCTTCATCTTTCTTTTCAGTTCTCTTTAATATTAAAAGGTCACAATAATGTCTCCACAGAACCATCTCTTCTCCAAACTGAACAATCCCAGCTCTCTCAGCCTTTCCTCATAGGAGAGGTACTCCAGCCCTCTGACCATTTTCCTTGCCCTCCTCTGTACCCACTCTAAAAAGTTCATGTCTTTCTTGTACTGAGGATCACATTTTGAAATCTTTGTGTATTCATTCTTCCATGATGTTCAGTACTGATATGCAATTTCATCCTGAAACAGTTATGCCATGATATAGACCAGACATAATAACATGATGCATAAACAGGCATGCTGTGATTAAGACATTTTCTTGAGAACTTCAGACAGTCACTGGAATTTTGACTAAAGGAAAATGTTCATATTCATTCTTACATTAAAGATTAACATGCAGTATGACAGACAGCATATAAAAGCAATGTAAGCAATGTGTTTTCCTTTACAGTCTCTCACACTAGCCTAAAATATATGATTTCCTCCATGGTGACTTCTCAAAGGCATTAGACAATCTGGATGTAATTCATTTGACTTGTATTTTGCAGGGTTGTATTCCCTCCTGTTACTGCTTTGCCATAAAGGGACTGCATAAAGAGCATCCCAGAACACAGGCAGACTTCAGAAGGAATTCTTTTCAAAGCAGTAAGCTGGCTGCTTAATATGGCCTATTATGTGGAACACAGTCAAAACGTACAAACATTCTGAGCGTCTAGCCTCAGCTAAGCGGAGAGTGGGACTTGTTTCATGGTCAAATACTTAGACTCCCTGGAACAATTTGTTTGATTCCTGGAAGAGTTGACTTGGATGCTGAGATTTCCAAGGTTCCGCTGGATGCCGTGAAACTCACTGTGGGAGTGGCTGCTGCCTGCTAGCCAAAGAAATTAAAACCTCAAGTCTTCTTACTTGTGGCAAACTTTACACACTGCGGCAGGTTTCACATGACTCCAATGAGTCATGACCTATGGCCAAAGCAGTACTTGTAGTCAGTGGTACAAAATATGTCGTTGTGGTTATTTGGCTGCTTCTGTCACTCCAACTGTAGCTGTAGGTAAAGGCTCTTGGTGATTAGTTTAAAAATATGCCTTAAGATGGCCTGGGATGTGATGCAACATTCAAAAGCATCAGTACAAAGTGTCCCATAAACTTGACATGGGTTTTAACTCAGGCCCTGCAGGAACATACTTTACTAAGTGGACAGGAAAAGTCAGCAGTCATGAGGTGATTATCATCTTTACATAAGCCTCACGTCTGACTGCTGGAAGTAGGAATTCCAGCTGGGAAAGTTCAAGCCACTGTCTGTGTTGAAGTTATGTCATCAATAATGTAACTCTTGGCTGGAGTAATTTCAAATAATAAAAGTTTCTGTAGTTTGCAAAACTGGGTTTTGGATATATAGAAGGCAGTCCAATGTCTCGGCATTGCTTTCTAAACATCATCTTTCACTCTGAAACAGAGTTAAGGGCCAAATTTTTTGTGTGGCTTCAACCCAGACTCTAACATAGCAGTTGCAAGTTCAGCACAGGGTGAGTAGCTTTCTAAATACACTGGTCTTGAGTAGCATATATTTTAATTCACACACAACCCTGCAAGGAATGGCAATGACCCAGTACAGAGTGAATAATCATAAATAAGCCAGAACATTTCATTTGTTTCTTTTTTTATAAATGCCAGGAGGGTTATTGGGGAACTTTATTAGAAAGGCAGCTGGAAGAAGAAATGCATCAGGTGAAATTTAAAAGAGCAGAATGAGGCTTCATAATGCCTCATAATTCATAGTAAAGTTTAAACCAAGCAGAGAAGCAACATGTGAGAAGTCTCAGTGTCAGTTGTGGGAAACATCAAGAGCCAAAGAAACTGTAAAAGTGTGATCTTCCTGTCCTGCAGGAGCAGCAGCATCCTGAAACTGCCACTTCCTTTCACCTGTGGTGCTCAGCTACCAGTGCAGCTGCCGTATATACAATTTTCTGAAGCTTTAACTTTCTGAAGTTACAAGCAAATGTGGCACACTGTGACTCATAATCTATTGCATGATGACTTTGGAGAGGTAGACTCGTATTAATCAGGTGGGATGTAGTCCTCCTAATCCAAGTTATGGCTTTAAAGGAGTAAAGGAAAGTGCTAGGGCATGGACATGAACAAGGGAATCCAGAAATCCATCCTTGTTTTTTGTTGGCATGACTCTGGCACATTTTCGGACAGTTAGTGGTCTTCCAGCCTTTTTTAAGGCACTAGCATGTACCTGAAATCTTTCCAGTACCTGAGTTGTCATTTCAGTCCAGAGAGGAAAAGGAGTGAGTCTTTAATGGCATGGGCATGGCTACTTTGTGCTATGTGGCCTTGAAGCCGGAGAACAGTGTCTTGCTCAGCTCAGTTTATTATCTTGGGTCTTGTCTTAGATGCTTAGAGAAGCACAGAGGTTCTAGCTCTCTCTAGAAGCACTCAAAGTATCCACATCTGTAAATGTGGGGAATGTGCAGTATTATGCTTGGAATTCAGCATTTGACTGAGCATCCATTTGGTAAGTCCACGCCTTGGTTTGCTTGAGCTGAGGTGCACCACATGGTGCCTGCAATTCCTTCCACCTCTCTGCAAACATGTAGCATTTCCAACAGAAACCCACATATGGTGATCACATAACATCAATGTGCTCTTAATAGAAGTGATATTATTTAATGACTTATTAAGTATTCCCAGCATAGAAGAAAATGTTAAACAAAATAATGTCTCTTCTTTGAATTACAATAAAGCTGAAGATTTTCTTAACTCCGCACAAATTACTTGAACAAACTGTATCGTGCAGACTAACATTTTAATTGATTAAGTAATTCAAGGCAGAGAAAAACGGTAATGCTTACATTCAGAGAACCATGGTGCCATTGTTTCTGAAGCCTTCAAATTCACTTCTAACATATTCTCTACTCTGCTTTTGACTTCTCAAAAATTTATCATAAGATTGAAGAATTTCTGGTTTTAATATAGGAGGCACATATGCAGACAACAATCCTTTTTAAAAATTAACCTCTATGTTCTACCACCCATCATAAACTTGTCTTGGCAAAAAACACACCTCTGAGCTTGCTTAGCTTTAATCTCACTTGTAGCCATTACCATCATTTTCAATGGCTTTGCAGGCCCCATTTATTAGCAGCAGCAACTGAAATCATCTGGCTTAGACACCTTTCCTAGCAACAGCAGTCCTCTTGATCAAACTATTGGATGGTGAAATGTTCCTCCCCATATGGAAACCATATAGCACCCACCTGCACAGGAGGCTTTCAATGATTTTACTGGAATCTGAGGCATGGTGTTGATCTTTATTGGTAAGGCAGTAAATAAAATATTTCAAATCTTAGAGGAAAATGTTTCCACAGAGCCACACATTCTGTAATACAGTTCTTCCGGTGATGTGCTTGAATTCACACACAGGAATCACTCACACCTTGTGGAACACAACACTAAAGCCAAGGAAAGGTCTTATGCCACTTCTTTGGTATAAAACAGCCATGGGAGCTTCAAAGAGGCAGAGGCAATTTTGAGGATCTCTGTTAGCATCTTGATGCTTCATAAGTCACTGTCCCACCCCTTAACTGCTGTTTGTACACCTGCTGGAAAACAGCAGTGTTTATCATCCCAAGACATGACAGAGGCAGCAGTGGCAGGTAGGTATGCTGTATCCAGCATGCCTACAGCTCTCTGAAAAAAGAAAGCAGAATAGGAAATCTTCTGAGACTGTTTAGTTAATACAGTTTAGGCACTGATGAGTGCAAAATAAATCAGAGAGAGGAAATTAAGTCTATGCAACAGATATTTGTCACGCTGCTTAATATAGTTCTAGATGCTTCAGTGATAAAGAGAAATTTATTTTAACTCACATATCCAAAGAAGTGTTGGGTATTCATGCTGTTTGGGGAATACAGAACTGTCAATCTTGCCCAGACTCCCAGGCTGACCTTGAGACTGCTTTGGGATAGCAAGGGATAGACACAAAGTAATTCAAGCTGCTCTTTCTTGAGCCCACAGAAAAAACCCTTGATTAACTTCTGCATCATCATTAGATCCTAAGATCATAATCAGGAGAGGACATTTCTTCTATTCAGACAAAAAATGGAAGGTAGTTGTAAGCAAGACACTAACCAGAAATCTCTAACCTGTTTGGGTGAGATTAAAAGAGAATGTGCTGAGAGGTCTTTTCATTGCCTCCTTAGGAAAAATACCCCCTCACATACTAAAAGCTATTCATTGTCTACAGATTGGCTAAAAGTTATGTCAGTTACAGTAATAATACCTTTGATGCTCAAGCAGCTGTAACCAGGTTCCTAAGTTAGCAGACTGTTGTAAAAAAAGAGAGTTCTCCCTTTTTCTGGGTCTTCTGATTTGAATCTAACCTCACAGAGGTTAAAGCTATGAAATAACAGTCTGAGCTGTTGAGCCGACATGAAAAATGTCTTTACAGGTCATTTTAGGAGAAAACCCCAAAATTCAGCTCTGCCTTGCAGTCCTCCGCTGTGAGACACAAACCCTCCAGTGGTCCAACTGCAGAAGTTATGTCACAGGGGAGAACAACAAGAAACTTTGTCAGCTATTATTGATTATTAATTTATTATCATATTTTATTGTAGCCTTCCTGTTATGTGACAGATAAGCTGTGTTCAGCAATTTACAGGTCTTTTGAACTTCCAGGCTAAAGTGACAGTGGCTATTAAATAGTGAGCTGTTATAAAAGAAGCTGAGGCCCAATAAAAGAAGTAAAATGGGATGAAAGGTGTCTCCAGAGATCTTCATCTCACCTCCCACAGATTTATGCTATTGCACTGATTTCTGATTAATAGCTCATTAGTGGGTGGGGTAAATTCCTGGGAGAAAAGAAAAAATGTGTATTAAAGTGTCATGACTTGCCAAGAACAGCAGATATAATCTACTTCTAAGGATGGTAAACAAACATTTGGTGATGAATCAGTATGGTCATTAAACTTTGGGCTTAACTACCTTTACACTGAAAATCCACAGTTATGAGAGATGAAATCTGAGCGCTCTTGGGCTTTCTGTTAAAAATTATCAGTCTTCCAATAAATATTCCGTTCCAGGTTAAATAAATCACCTTTTTTTGACTTCGCACATGCAAGCCTTGAGCAAAAATATTTAAGTTGTCTTTCATGTTGCAGGTGCCTTTCATGTCACTCTAGATATTTAAGCTAATGCTATTTAAGGATATTTAGCGCATTACATTGCATCAGCTGTGTGGGTGCAAAGGAGATACTGGCAGAATGGGTTTTTAGAGGAAAAAAAGTGGAATTTTATTTCATTTTTTAAAGAGAGGGACATAAGGGGCCTGGTATAGTTGGTTTGGTTTTTTTTTTCATGTTAAAAAGCTGGATATTTGTAGCATTTCTCTATTTCGTGCATATTAAAAAAAAAAAAAAGTAAGATGTGACTGTGTTATCTAAATTAAAACTCATTGTTTCAGCTCAGATGAATCTGTATCTTTGAAAAATCAATCACTTGTCCATAAATCTTTCTTCTTTTAATCAAATCTATCAGGTTAAAAATACAGTGTTCAGGTCTTCTGTGCATTCACTGCCTAAAAACAGGGGATGCGTAATTAAGTTTATAGAATTATAGCTGAAGAAAAGGAGGGAAAATCAGAGTCCTACTCTAAATCAAGCATCATAAGACTTACCTATATGAATTCTATAGCAGATATGTAATCTAATTCCACTGTATATGATCCACTAGTAAATTTAGAAGAATTCCCAAAGAAGTGTTAGTCAAAGCCATACATACTCAAGAAGTATGTAGGAGATGTGGGGAATGATTGTATGTACTGGGGAACTCCTGAAGCCATGTTTTAGACCTCTTTTCAACGAATGATTTTCACAAACAATAGAAAGGTCCGCTAAGACCATTGTGCTCACCTTAGCAGAAGTCTTTGGATTCCCAGGCCCTCCCAGAGGCACAGGAATCCTCTTCGACCCATTTTATCCCCTCACTCATCAGATACACCTAACAACATCCTTCTGTTGCTCATGTAAATGCAAAACCAGTTGCATTTTCCGCTTTCAAGAAACATTTTCATGATGAGCATTTATAACTATTTTGAATTTGTATTTTGAAGCAATTTCTCTTCTGCTAATTTCCTCAGTCCTCCCTAATACCTATGCATATTTTTAACAACCAGAACTTTCCCAAATAACTTAATGAACTATCTCTTTTTGCTTCTTCTGAACGTTTCCTTGTGAGGCTTGATTTGATGGTCCTGTTCTTGCACAGACAAGAGAGCAGAGGTAGATGAAATGCCACCCTACACGACTTCCATAAGTTTGTTCAACAGATCAGCAGCAGTTCCAGAGAATAGGTGCTCTCTTTCTGCAAAACACTTTTCAGTTTCTGCAGAAAAGTCTATCTTACCTTTTTCTGACTTCTTTTTTTTTTTTTTTTGAAGTTAGAGGAATTTTCTTTCCTGTTGCCCATTCAGAGACATTCATTCACCAAAAGATGGTCTCCCATCAGTTAACAGCAATCAAGATCTCTTGCTTGAACATGTTACTGCAGGAGAACAAATTGCCCACATCATCTTTGCCGGAATCACAGGCCTGAATTCAGCAATCTGTTAAAGCAGTAATTGCAGCAATTCCCACAGTGGGTCTTGCTTTGCATTCTCCTTTACGTTTTCTTCTCCAGTCACTCAGGAATAGGATCTGCCCTGGTCTGCACCGACACAAGGTCCATCAGAGCTCTTGCCCGTCATCTTGTATTTAATACAATGAGGGCCAGCAAAGACACTGCCTTCCCACAGCAATTTCTAGCCAAACATCTGATATTTTGGCCCTGCTGTTCACATCTCTGCGTGCTCATGTTTAAATGAAACCACTCTACATCTTCCTTGATGGTGTCCTAGCACAGTGTTGCTCACATCATTGTGCCATATGTGCACATATGGATGTGTTGTTCCTAGTATAGCAGTTAAACCCCATATGTCTCAGCCTGTGGGAAAGAAAATATTATATACAGTCAACAGGTTATGTTTCATGGAAGTTTTTCTTCAATGCATCAAAATGGATTTCCCAGTAATATTCAATATTCACTATTCTTGACTTATTTAAGTAAATTCTGCAACCATGTTTGAAATTTATTTATTCATTTATTTATTCCCTAAAGGTCAAGGGCAGTATGTGCCACCATGATATGATATCCACAAAATAGCAACCAGTACACAAGAGTAAATTAGGAGAATATAGTGTCTACAGCCAGTATATGTCATCTGTTTTTTCAGTGTTACCTGTGCATGCCCTCCTTCTGAAGGATATTCTGATATTGCATATTGTGGCATTTAGTGCACTCAGGTAGTAGTTTATATAAATTAATTCTGCAGTTCTTTACCACTGGAACAAAGTTTAAGGCTAATTCTTCATAATTCCAGAATCAAACACTACATAATGCAGACATAGACTGGCACTCTTCTTATGAAAACAATATAAATAATGAGAGAACACTACATTAGGAAACTGGTTGACATGCACCATAAGTTAACTGTGCTCTGCTCAGGTCACTTCATAATGAATTACCTTTTTGAGAGGTGATCTGCTTAAATAACAATTTAGGAATTGCAGAAATCCAGTTTTATTCTAGGGTGAGACCTTGACTGCAGAGAGATTTTACAATAAAATTGCAATTCCACTGTGTCTAGAATAACTAGTATTTCTCATATGCCCTGGGAGGACCCGGGCTAATAAAACTTCTTTAAATAATATGGAAAAGAATAATTGAGAATTTAAACTGTGACATCAATGTTCTCAGCAGAACTATGTTGGGATTTTTTTGCAAAAGTGTTCTTGATTTACAGTTTTTAGTGGGCACAATAGAATATTATTATTAAAATTTCTACAGTCAGGTGCTTTTTAAAAGTGCCTGCTAGCTGCTCAAAGATACCAATGTCTATTGTAATCTTTGGAACAACCAAGTTTCTCTCTTCTCCTTTGATGTGGTCCTCTTTGCTATTTTTCTAGAATACATCAAATATCTAAACTCAGTCCAAGTCGTCAAAAACATTCAAGCAAAGCCAAAAAGGGAAACAATTTTCTCAAGCTTGTGTCTTGTAAACATTAATATAATACAGCCTTAATGGAAACCACCACTTCTTTTTAGCACATCACTTTTAATCATTAATAACTCATGGATGATGGAGTAATAAAATCCATACCAAGTCCAACTTAACAGCCAAGCTATTTAACAGCCAGAGATGATGAACATATATTCAGACTCCAGACTGGTCAAATTCACAAGACAAGCCTATTGGCTTTTCAGCTAGAAAACAGGTCCTGGCACAGTTTAGTTTGCATCTCTGAAATGCCCTTTAATTTACCCCTGAGCCACTTGGGAATTCTGATGCACAATGATAAGAAGAGAATAGAGTGCACAGACACCATGTGCAAGCATCTGTGTAAACATCCATCATTCCCAGGAAGAGGAGGAAAGGGAAAGCACCACTCCTGGGGAGAGCGCCACTGAAGGGACAGCGTAATGAGCACTTACACAGAATGACACAAGAGCGACCTCCATCACTTCTTACAGCTCCAAAGGCCTGGGTGACTCTCAACATCTCTTTAGGCACATGAGGCAATACTTGTTCCAAGCACTTTGTGTGAAGGAGTCGAAGCATGGCTATTGAAAATAGCTGAATAGAAAGTAAGGTAAACCCTCCATGACTCCTAGGTTTTGCACCAGAAATTATGGCAAGAGAAAGACTGAACTTCAAAACGTAGTTTTGTTTGGCTCAATCTGATGAATTGATGCACAGTTAGGAACATGGTTGGTTTTTACTTTTCCAGTCACTGAAAACACAGTGCAGATATATTTGTCATGTTTTGCTTTTCTATCAGTGATCAAAAAAATCACCTAATCATGCAGCAAATTCTGGAGTGCTGTGGTACTTAGCAAGTGCAGAACTAGTGAATCATCACAGCAAAAGTGCTGTATTGTCAAAGCAGGTCTGGTTGGGTTGGTCAGTTTTGAGATCACTGTTCTGCAGTTAATGGAGGGCCTGGATCTCTTTGGAAGATAAGGCCAAACAGAGATGGTGTGATCCTGTCTTGGCAGGGCCTCTGGCCCAGATTCTGAAATCTGCTTGTATATTAGATAATTCTCCAATGCTAAAGAAGGGATTTAAACCTTCAGCTTGAAATATACATATTTATCTGTTACTTCTACCAAGTCCTTGATTCCCAAATTCTTTTCATCTGGTCCCTCAGGTAGAAGACCTCCTTATGCTAACAGAAACAGTGAGGTGGAGAGCAAGTGAGAACATACTCGCATGCACACGGCCTTCAAAAGGCACATTAGCAGAAGACAGCATTTTAAGCTGTATGATAATACAGTGCAGTAAAATGCACTCCTAATACATTATTTGTTGTGTGACTGAGTAGAAACAGCATATGCAAATTGATTCTAAGCATGCAATGTAATTCCCATGTATATGAGCTGTGCAAATGGGAATTCAAGCTTGTTATGAGCACTGACTGAGACATGATCTTTGCTTGTTTCATTTTCTCTAACTCTGAGTCATCAGTCTCACTGTCTGATAATGAATTTGAATGTGAGTCCGCATAATACCTTCTCATTCTCTATCACATACCCTCCTGTCATCATGTCATTGCCAGGGAAAAACAGTTGGAATCACATCCCACAGAGATTGCTTTTTCTGGAGGAGGAAGAAATATTTGTCACCTTAATAACTTAAAAATTGATGCTTTCATGAACTCTCCACATTACAGTCTCATTGAGTTTGGGAGCATTTTTCATTTGCCTAGTTTTTTGTCTTCATGGCAACTGAGAACATGTCCATAAGGCTCCAAGAGAGCAGCACAACATGAGCAAGTGGGGACATTTGGTGGTATGAGGCCATAAAAAGCAAATGCAAGATCATCCATTTGCAGGACAATGTTCATTTTTCAGCAATTTTCAGCATGATCTTCAAAAATTATGGTGGCTTAGAGGGTTGTTTTCCCCAACCCTCTCCTTACTGTATTTTTTTCCCTCACACATTCTTTCAAGTGGCTTTATGAAGTTATGAGTATAGAGACAATGTCTAGCCTGAAGCCACCTGTGGAGGATATGTGGCATGCATGTCTCTTCCTAGAGAAAGAATGTTGCAGGTTGGATGACAGATCTACAGAGAGACTGCCTTTTCCCTGGAATAATCCTGAATCTTCTGTAAAGAAGAAAGGGTTCTCAAGTAACAAATCCAGGACATTTTTCCAAGTTGTTCTAGGTTTGAGAACCCATGGGAGAATAATAAAAAGTTGTATGGACTGAAGCAGATGACTGAGTGACAGCTCTCTTTCTGCCCATATGCATCACAAGAAATTTTCCTTGAGAGCAGCCTAACCCACAACTAATCCCACATGCCCTAATCAGCACAGTTTACATTTCTCATGGGATGGAGCTTGCAAAACAAGGAAAGCTGGCAACCTCAAAAGGAGAAAGCTGCAAGCCCCAGAGCATGCCGTGAAGAGCCAGGGGCACAGCTTCCCATTGCCAGTCACAGGCACAAACCACTCCTGCCTCCCAGCCACCAGTGCATCCCTGGCAGTGCCTGCACGCAGCAGACAAAACAATTTCCTCCATCCCATCTGCCCTTGACACACGACAGTGAATAAAGAGCAGCCCTGAGCTGACAGATGGGGAAAGTCTACGCAGGGTATTCTGATATCTTCTCTGGAGTTCAGGATCCTCAGCTCACTGCCAGTTCAGGAGCTGACAAGCTTACCCACAGTCTCCTATGACCCCATCCAACTTCACACAGCAACCTTAGCAGCTAGGCAGTGAACAGTCCAGGCCTCAGCCTCCCCCAGACAGAGGTCAAGCTGGTTTTACCAGATCCTCAGATCACCACTGGACCAGTTAAGGACACTCCACTTCTCCTGAAGGAACTTTGCTACACAACACTGGAGTTTAGTAATTGCAACACTTACCCAGGTTAGGGGAAAGCCTAACTATGTTGCCTACTCATGAATTATTTGTGTACTGCATCATGGATGGATACTTTAGGCATGAAGACCAGGATCCAGCCTCTTCTTTCCTCTGTCTTTATTACTAGCACATATGATGGCATACCTCCTACTCCTATTTGCTCATCCTCATGGATTTTGCATTTTTTCACTGCAGGCTGGGGCAGGATGTACAATGGGAGCAATTCCTTGAGGAAGGGGCAGGATGGACGAGAGAGAAAGATGGATGAAGAATGAATAAGACCAGGGAAAGGCCAAGCAAAAAGCAAGGGCTGGAAAAGAGAAGGAAGAATCCTGAGAAGAATACTGTTGATCAGGAGCTTGAAACAGGTTTCAAGATCACTTGAAGGCTGAAGGGCAAAAAGTGATAACCACAGGAAGGGAGGAATGTGAAGAACTACCACAGGGCCTAGGGTACAAAAATTTAATCAGCAGAATCCAGGGAGAAGACATAAGAACAGAAGGCAGGGGATGACAGAGCAGCAGCACGCCCCTCTTTCAAGAACTTTCTAATTAACGCGCTGCTCCGCCGGTTTTGCGTTCCAGCCAGCGGCGGCGCCGCCAAGCGCGCGTCTGCAGCGCCCCCTAGTGCCGGGCGGCCCCGGAGACGGGCGGCAGCGGGGCGCGCGCGGAGGGGTGAAGCTGCTTGGGAAACTGCACCTGGAGATCGAGAGCAGGAAACTGGGGGAGTTTTCTCGTCTGTTATTAAAAATAAACACAGCAAATTTCATCCTACAGTCCAAAGTAAAAGATAATTGAGCTCAAAGAGCCGTGCACGTGACCACTTAACTAAGAGATGTCAACGAGAAATTGTCCTTCAGCGCTGCTGACCTTGCTTGACTTTGCACTTGCTAATATTCATATTCATTTAGCATTAGTTGCTTGGATATTGAAAAAGATGTATATGGCAGCTGAACTCAAATAACAGGAAAAAACTTTCCCATTTTGTTTATTTATTTATTTATACTGGATGTGCAAGTTTATTCTTCTGGGCTTAAAGGCCAAATGAAGAAATAGGAGCATGGATACTGGTCAGTGAACAGAAGAGATTTATAGACTGTTTAAAATCCTTTTGATCTTTTTTTGTCCATGCTTTATTGAATTATATTTTTATTATTTAATTTTTCTTGTATGAACTTGGTGCTGACTGGCAGAACACTGTGCATTCATATAAACTAATATTTATGCATTTCAGGTAGTGATGTAGAAACTTTAAGGAAGGTCCTCTCTATATGGAATTTATTTCAATGGTTGGAAATTCCTGCTATGAAACCTATTGTTGAGGTTTGAGTTTAGTCTAATTTTGTCAAACCTCTGCTAAATCACATTAATATTCAAAATGCCTTCAAAACTTGTATCACAATCTATTCCATAAAGCTGCCTCTTCTCACCCAGATATCTTACTCTTATTGCTTAACTCACTGCAGAATTTCTCCACTTTTGCCCCAAACCAGCTGAAAGTCAGACCTGAAAGTCCTTGGCCTCTGAAGGAAGTGGTAGAATAATTTCTGCTCTTTGCAATCAAGAAGTGATTCAAACGTGTGTATCAGCTTGCAGTTTTGACCTACTACATTGGAGCACTTCATCTGAAAACAAGAAGTGTATGTGACCACTCGGCAGGACCAGAGCTAAGACCCACTGGAGGCAGAAACACAATTCTAGAGCACAGACAGTGGTAAAAATGGGTCTTAGTTCGACCCCTTGACTCCTGCACTCAAAACAGGAATGAAAAGACATTAGTTGCTCACAGCCTGAAGACCCTTCAAACCTCCCTGGCTGGCCACACACTTCAGTGCTTGTTAATCATCATTAGTGCAAAGCTAAGCATGGGATTGACAGCTGAATGCATGACGTCTGTGGGTCATTTCTAGTGCCCAGGACTCTCAGTCCCTGCTGATAAGTTGCAGATTAAACATACTAATAATTTCTGATCCCTCTCAGCTCCCCTGAGACACTGACATTCTTCATAGTTCTGAAGCCATAATCCAAGCTGAAAAAAAAACCATACCTAAAGCTACTATCCTTTCTTCCTTTTAACGTCACAAAACAGATTAGTTGAGGTGGAAAGACACCTATAATAACGATAATTTAGTGCTCCTTTTGCATAAGAATAACTATGTTTTTAGAAATATTAGGGGGTCATCAAAGCCTGTTACACTATGAAAAAAAAAAAAAAAAGCAGAAAAAAAAGCCCAAAAGCCCAAGAAAAATATTTACAGAGATCTGCCTCTTAAATCAAAAGATAGACAGGACTTAACAGTCAAAATGGCTGATGCACTCTCTGAAAAATGTGCATGGTCCCAGTACATGTTTTATAAAACTATGTTTTACACTTTATAGAGATTGAACTGGCCTGCACACTTTATTAAGTGTGTGGAAACAGCTGTTCACAATTAAGTTCTTTATTCTTCAAATACCTACTACTGGGCACTGAATTGACTGCCATATGTTAATCCAAGTCACTGATCTATATCTCCATATAGACATACTCCACAGCATTCTTAAACTGCTTTTCTTTACAATAATGTTAGTTTTCCTGCATAGTAAAATGGAAACTCAGAGCCTCATGCTCTTCTCATTCACACCAACATGAATTAAGGTCATAGAGCTATGCTGATGAAAGTAGGTGTAAAATAGAATGATGGTCAAATCCCTACAGCCCATTTTAATTTTTGTAAGTCACATATCTAAAAATTAAAACAAATACCTGCCAAGCTGCTACCAGTAAAAGAGGTCAATCTTTCAGAGAGCAGCAGAACTCCTCTTTGTGACAGATATCCTTTCCCCAGAAAGGAGGACTTCTGTGTCACCACTGTTACACATAAACCATGGGAACAGGAAGAAACAAGCTGGTCAGAAAGCTACTTTCCTTAACTCTGCATGCACCTTTTCCCCTGGCATCATTAAAATATGCAGGAATGGAATATTCTGTTACTTCTGCAGAACAAGATACACAAAGGAAATGGTCTGGCAAGCTTGTTTCCAAGTGTAAAGGGCTTTCTTAGTTCCCAGTAGCCTTGCCAACAAAATTAAAGCTCTTCAAATAATACTCAAGTTGGTCTTTCCTTCTGATGCATTTAAAAGTTCCTAAGTCTACTTAGGAACTTCCTTTCTTTAGACTTCTTTGCGTCCAAATGTCAAGTAATTATCAAGGACAAACCCATTCCAACAGATGCTTAAACAAAACTCAGGAAAGTAACTCCCCCTGTTGGGAACCTCAGACATTTGAGGCTGTCTGATAGAGCAAGATACTTGAACAGGTGTTCAGTTTGACCAAATACCTGGTTCTATTGGAGGCAAAATCAGAGAGAAAACCTGAACCCACTGTTTAGAGAGGACAGGTGAGCCAACGCCCACATTAGTAAGGGAAAGTTCAGTCCCTTGTCTGCATGTTAACTGTATCCAGCCCCAAGACAGCAATCACGTGGAACACCAGAAAAGCAGGTTTCGTGGCATACCTTTATTTCTGGGACATGAAATCAGCCCTGCGTGCAGCTCCTTTGGGACTTAATCTCACCAGGACAGGATAAACACAGCAAACACTGTTCAAAGGTGAGCCAGTTCCCAAACAGTACTCACTATGAGATGTGTGAGTTGTAATGGCATGTGACACATCACAAAAAGTCATCAGCCAAGATCATTTGGGATTTCCCATCGCAGCCTGAGTGTTACACTGTAAGAATGGAGGTACTTGAAACAATACTGAGCCTGGTTATGTAGAAATGTAGCTTAGGCAAGATGTGCAATGGCCATATGGTTACTATAATATATCACAGTAACACAGACTTGAATATGTGATAATAGTTTCATAGGCAATGGTTTAATACTAGCCATGTGTTAGCTGTATAGATACAGCTAACACATCAATCAAAGGGATTGAGTCAGTCAGTGTTTGCCAAACTCAGAGGATTTAGCCACAGTAATAACTAGATTTTACCTTGTGTTTTTCATATTAATTTCCCTGATGAAACTACGGTTTATAATGGTCAGAGTCATATTTCTTTGTTTGATCCAACAGGCTGAAGTCATGTGAAAACTGGTGTTTCTTTGAAAGCTGGGAGGAAATCGAAGATTAACTTCAAGGTTCTTGGGAAAGCAACACAAATCTTCATTAGGGCAGTAATAAGCATTAATGCACTGTAACTAAAATGGTCTGTTACCTCTTGTTGTTAGAAACTGGATGATAGATAGAGACCATTTCCTCTTTCTGATTACCATTGCAGTTCTAATGACTTTGATGAATAAATACATGATTGAACTGATCATAGAAAAAAACAGGAGCATAAGGCAGTGATTTGGTCAGGTAGCTATCTTTCCCCCTCTAGAGACAAAGCTTTTTAATGTTAATCATTAAGGATGTGGATGGTGCAAAATAACAAAAAAGTTCATGTCTTCCTTTGAATTTTGGAGGAAAGGAGTCTGTTGTTTTCTCTCTAACATTACAGAACCTGTTCTTAATGATGGACCTTAAAGAAATAACTTTTTCTTCTTACTATTTCTCATTTTCTAATATCCTCATGATTCTACCTCAAAACAGATTTCTAGTTGCCTCTGATGAGGATATCAGTTTAGGTCCCAGACTTAATATTATGTTACCCCTGTGTGCACTGCTTTTTAGTCCTTGAGAAAATGATGGTGTTTTGACACAGGACAGTGGTCTTTAAAAAATTGTTCCTTTATCATAATTTTTAATAATAACCAGAAGAGTTACAAATTCATATATAATAGCATACACATATTATCAAGCCAAAAATCTACCTTAGGACTGCATAAAATCATTTAAGATTGAAAAGTGTTCCTCATATGTTGCAGTTATCCCATTGCTGAGTCATCAAAAAATAAGGAAGTCAGAAATTCTCCTGGAGAACAATCCAGACTTTAAGACAATAAATTTTATTGTAAAGACACAAAGCAAAACCTCCACTACCCACACCCTATAACAACAAAGTAATAACCAAATGTCATTATTATACAAGATTTTCAATATTTATGATGCTTCTTTAAACCATTTTAAAGATTCAAAATTTTTAAAAAAATATTTTCATTCTTCAGTACAATAGTAATATTTTAACACTGTGTACAGTACATTTTTAAATTTTTTTCAGCCTTCAAATTTTAAAGGCAGAAAACAAAAATGGAAACATATCTTGATTCATTTTTGGGCTTTTTTCTAAATTATCCTCGAAAATATGTGATGTAAATAATATACCAAAGGTTTCATCAAAACATTTTACTGAGATTCTTATGTAAACAGCAGGAAAGCCCGTGCATCCCAGCACACAAGCAAAATAACATAACCCAAATAGGCAACAGTTCTTTCCAGTATAACCTCTTCAGTTGCTTTCAACCAAAGCACATCACAGGTAGCCACAAATTCCATTCCAGAGGCAAAGTGGGTGAGAGGGAAAGCACAAATTAAGTTCTAATGTACAAAACTCCCAACTGCTGTCTTCTTTCATGTCCTATCATCCTTACTAAGGCCAGCATGTGCCCAGGTGGTCAAGAAGGCCTGTGGCATCCTATCTTGTATCAAAAATAGTGGGGCCAGCAGGACCAGTACAGTGCTTGTGCCCCTGTACTTGGTACTGGTGAGAACACACCTGAGATCCTGTGCTCAGTTCTGGGCCCCACACAACAAGACACTGAGGGGCTGGAGAGTGCCCAGGGAAGGGCAACAAGGTTGGTGAAGGGTCTGGAGCACAAGGCCCAGGAGGAGCAGCTGAGGAAGCTGGGAGTGTTTAGTCTGGAGAAACCAAGGTCCAGGGGAGACCTTATCACTCTCTACAACTGCCTGGAGGGAGGCTGGAGCCAGGTGGGGATCAGGTTTTCCTCCCAAGTTATGAGAGACAGGATAAGGGGAAATCATCTCAAATTGCACTGGAGAGGTTTATACTAGATATTAGCAAAAATTTCTTCGCTGAAAGGGCTGTCAAGTATTGGAACAGGCTGCCCAGAGAAGCAGTGGAATCACCATCCCTGAAGACATGTAGATGTGGCACTTGGGAACATGGTTTAGAGGTGGGCTTGGCAGTGTTAGGTTGACTGTTGGGCTTGGTCTTAGAAGCCTTTTCCCTAAATGATTATACTATACTCTTTTTTTCTGTTTTGCTGATATATAGTAACATTGCCATGAACTTGTAGACTTAGCTAAAGGCCCGGTATGTTCCCTTACTTTCTAATTCTCAGTCTCATAGCAGGGTTGCCAGGGGTAGAAATAACAAGAGTGGAAAAAAATCCCTTACCCAGGAAGACATCAGGATTTGCCACATCCCCAGTAATCTCTGTATGCCTAACTGCATTTAATTGTAATGTCATGGCAGTGTCCTTTTAGGCCGGGTAGCAGACCTGTGGTCTTGTCCTTGAGGGACGCTGCTGAAGCTACAATGAAGAAAGCTGGTAACTTCCCGTATCTGTATGCAAATATAGATTAGGGTACTTTTTCCCATAAAAAAAGCCCTGGCCAAAGAAGGAAAAGAGCAGCAGCCTTTATACCTTGATGTTTTGTTTCAGAAAGAATACTAAATCTTGATAGATTTTTACTAATAAATATATCTTGGTGTGTTTTATGTCCCAACAACTCACAGAAATGTTTAATGGAAAAATCCCTCTGTAGGTAAATACCAGTTCAGTCATGGAAAATTACTTCTCTATAAACACCCGCTGTTGTGGAGTTAGTTCTTGAAGTGATCAAGGAAAGTGTGACCCAAGAGGGACTAATCTGGCCCTCCACATATGGTACATAAAGCTATGCATAGGAGACCACTAATCTGGGGAAGAGGCCAGTCTAACATTAATTGTGTCTCTAGGCTACACATTCTTCAGCTGATGCAAGTGAAAAAGTACAGATGTCATTTTGGCCCATGGACAGATACCACATTTTTTTACTGATGCCATAGAAAAACTGATCGTGAACAAAGTGGCTCATAAAAGAGCATATGTTATAAAAGGTTTCAAGTTTAAATAATTCACTGCTTCACACCAAAATATCCATGCAAATAAAAAAAATATGAAATCATCAAATTTAACTTTCTTACAGAAAAGAAGTTGCCATATTTTGGCTATAAATTTCTTCATAAAAATGGCACCTGTTAATATGAATTTTATATTATATTAAAGTACAAAAAGCTCATAAAGAATTATTCCATGCAATACATTTTTTCTTTGTGTTCTGCCTTTCCTTTAAACTATGTCTCCAAATCATTTGCAGAATGAAATCATAGTATTTTATGATTTATATTATTAGTTCATATAACTCTTAGGCCATGTACCTGAGGTTCTCTGCATACCTTGTTGGAATGGGCCGCGCAGTCACTTTGTCTAGTTTCAACAGGATAAGCAGACAGAAGCCAGGCCAGCATGAGTGCTCAAGAAAACCTTTTTTGCCCTTTATGCCTTCCCTCTCTCTTCCTCCCAGCTGCAGCCAAGAATTAGTCACAGCTGCATTTCTTCAGGTTTTATAAGCTTGTCTTAAACCCTGCTTCCAAAAAGAAGGAGAAGCCAAGCTTGGGCACTGCAACCCATTGAAATTCCACCCGCACTTTAATAGTAAGTGCAGAGTTTAATCATTTATTAAGGGCAGGGTTGTGGAAAGAGGCAGAACCCTGAAATCCTTCTGCTGCTATTACTGCTAGGTAGGGCACTTACAGGGACACATGCTCAGTCTTTAGGACATTTTGCAAAGTGCTCTGTTGTTCTACTGTGGCTGACTAAAGTTCTGCTGTGACTCTTCTCCTGCCCTGGCAGAGCCTTCTTGGTGGCATCTGTACACAGAGCTCTGGGACAGCCCATGCTCTGGAAATACATTCCCTTGCCATGACCCCTGCAAACATCACAGGAGACAGGAAAAGAGATGCCACTACAATTTCATTTTCTCTTGTTTGTCTGAGAAAGGCATCGTCTCATCTGCAGCCCACAGTGAATGTGTCTCTGTATGGGCAGTCCAGGACATGGAATACATGAAACATCCTTCACCATGAGACAGAATCAAGCAAACTGCAAACTGAGACACTAATTTGGAGAATCCCATGTCTGTTCAGTCTCTCAGTTTGCTGGCACAGAATACAAAAGCAAAATCCTCACTAGAATCATGAACAACCCTGAAGGGTGTTTCTCTGGCCAGCTGACCTGGTGATATTTGGGAAAATAAGATCTTTTCTTTCCTAGCTCTGTGCTGCAGAGAGAGCTGATGAATTATTTACTTCCTCTCCTAAACCACCCTACAGCTCTGCTGTGCACAGAGGCAGCTTTGGCCCTAAAGGCTAGGGGCAGATGAGAGCTGGCCCCTTGGCCAGCGGCCAGGCAGCAGCAGCGGCTCAGGTCGGGGTCAGGGACAGTGCAGGAGGCAGCGGCACATGCGGGGACACAGCTCTCCTGATCTGCCTCACTCCACGGGAGATCAAGGGCTTTGATCTGCCTCACTCCACGGCTTTGCAGTGGAAGAATGGGAAAGTGGAGCTGGGGAGATGTTCTATGGCAAGGGCTGAAATTTTGGGTTTTCTTCAAAATTGTGTCCAGAATAAAATCCATTGGGTTGTGCTGATTCCTTCCTTTCTAAAGCATCTCTGCTTCACAGGAGTGGTATCTGAAAACTGTCTCTGCCAAGCAGATAGTACAGACATGAGATGGTAATGCCACTACTGAAAAGTAGCTGCCTTACATAAAAGAGAATTATTTTTCAAATCCTCTGCAATCCTGAGCTGTTACAACCACACGTTATATAAGTGTGAACACTGTGATTTAGCCAACTGTGCCTCTTTCTCTTTTGCTCCTCATTTGCCTGTCTCATGGAAGAGTTCAGTACAAAATTTTGCAGACATGTTTGTAATTCACAAGATATAACTTAAACATTTTTTCTTTTTTTTTCTTAAATTCACACTTCTGGGTCACACAATCATCTGAACAGGGCTTAGCCTCCCTGGTGATGTGCAGATCTGCCTGAAGCCATTGCCACTGTTAACAAATGTTCCAGTGGTGGTACAGAGATCATCTCTCAGAAACTGCAGCTTGATTTAAATTCACTCAATGCAGCTCCTCATCTCAGCTAGTGCCCTGCTGTGTTTAATTGGCCTCTAAAAGTACATCTTCCTTGTATCTTGATTATTTTGAGTAGGAGGTGAGAGTGGAGGAGGGAAGTCAGGGGAGACCTGCAAGGAGTGGAAGAGGACAGAGGAGAGGCAATAGACAACTGTTGCAGCAGTGGACTGAGTTATCATAACATTGTTCTCAGAAATGCCTTAAGGCATATGTAGCTAGGAATCTAGATAATCACACTTCTTCCTATGAGAAATGGATTTTAAAAGTTTGGGAATAATTTATTTAGTAAAGTTCATCAGCACTAATAAATGAAAAGGTGCCAAGGTGTGTCCTGAGAATATGAACTTCATTGCAAATGCTGACAAATTTTTAAAATGCCTTGGCATAATTTTATCCCAAGCTGGGCAGAATTCCTCCAAACAATTCCCAGTTGGGCACTGCTACATTTCTGGAGATAGCAAAGGCCAAGGCCCATGGCTGACTGGGAGTCTGGATGCAGACATCTGTTTTAGCCTGTGTCTGAATTCAAAGGGATGAACTCAGCTAAACCAGACCAGCACCTCACACTCAGAAAAGAGGCATTCTCTTTAAAAGTTAAAGTGTGCAAACAGTAAATCCTATCTTGAATGGTTAAAAAAAAGGGGGAGGGGGGCAGGCACGGGGGAGAAATACATACTATGCTATATAGGACTAAAGATATATTTACAGCTCACCAAGTTCACAGACAATTCTCAAAATCACCAGATTTACAGTTCTAATCAGTTTAAATCTTCTCCAGATTGACAAATAGCACAAATGCCACAGCACCATCTCTTTGATAAGTGATGCTGCCAGGAGATTATTACGAAGATGATGGGCAGAAATTACTGACCCAGAGACAGCTGAGGAGAAGTGACCCCCCTGCAAGCCAGTGCCTGGCTTCACAGCCATCGGGGCATTGTGCTGCTCGGCCAGCTCTCTACATAGGCTCACCTCTGCTCAGTTGGGACTCTTCATCAACACTCTCGCTGAAATCAAGGACTTGATCCACATAAGGTATAAATAATATATCTTCCATGGGCTTCAGTGAGTTAACTCACATGCTTCTTCAGAGGTGTTTAGGTGATCTGCAGATATTTGGTGGATTCTTCATCAAAATCCAGCAAAAGCAACCATATTTCTATCTACAAAGCTGTGTACTGGCACTGTATCCTCATGCTGCAGGGAAAATCACTACTGTAATTAATTTAAGAATGTGTCCTTTTTAAGCCACACTTCAATCGACTTGTATTTTTGAATAATTAAGCTTTAAAAAGGAAGTCTAATGAGACTAATGGCTATCAAATTACTAGATTTTGAAAATCATTGATTTTCTCATTTACACTTATACATGGCTGCTAAAATTAATTGATTTCATTTGCATATAGAGATTGCATTTGCCTTGACTTCCAGAATGTTTCTCTCCCAAGTTTCTCATCAAACTTTCAATATTAATTTTCATAAAAAGGCAAGTGATCCTTTAACCATGCTCATTTGCATTGGAACTGAGACATTATCCCTCTTCTAAATAAGCACTGTTTTAACTATCCTTTGTGTGTGAATATATTCTATCCCAGAGTGCTTAGATATTTCAGCTGTACTCATCACCATGACATCTGAATACCTTACTGAAATTACAATAGCAACTGTAATATTAAATTATTTCAAAGCTTTTGTTTTCTCTCTTTTTTTAGAGAAACCCTTTTCTTTCTCTTGTCTACCACATCCCTTAAGCTAAGTAATTTTTTCCACCCCTTACCAACTTTCCACTTTCTGCCTCATAACTTTCCCTTCTCTTGTCCCTTCTCATTCCCTGGATGGATAGGAAGGCTGAGCTGTTCATGTATTTGGAAAAGGTTAAGGTGCCAAATGACTCGTCTTTCCCCTACTGTAATAAGTAGCACTAAGAAAAATAGAAATCCTTTCCAAGAGGACCCATCCCTAACAGCAAAGGAATATAAAAAGAAGCCTAGAGATAATGATATGTCAGTTAAGTACTAGTGAAATATGTTGATGCTAACCATTTATCCAGACATATGCCTACTTGATATCACTAGCCAGCTTCTATCAACAAGAAAGATGCATCATGATCAGTACATTTCTCTCTGTCATCTCTCCCTCATACCATGCTCCTGTTCTGCTAAACTGCCTACATGGTTTACTCTCTATTTTTAAAGTATGAAATTATGCCCATCACTTCACAAGTATTTTGGCAGTTTAGAAAATAATTAAAAAGCAAATATCTGTTCTTATGGCTTGGGTGCTTCTGGGCTCTTGTTCTTTAAAAATTTGTTTTGTCAAATCATGGACAGGAAGACAGGTGAAAAAAGTAGAGCTAAAATTATGTTCTGATTTTGATGCATTTGTGGTCATTCTGGTCTCTACTTGATGAAGAAACCTCAAAAGAAAAGCCCTGGGGAGAAGAGTGCTGTGAACCAAACCAGCTATGCCCTGAGGCTGCCAGCTGTAGATGCCATAGGAGGCTGTGAGACCCTAGCTGTAAGGGCTCTCCCTCCCAGAGGGGATTTTGAAGAGGATTCCTGCAGTCAGACATCAGAAAAAGATTTTCTGCACAAAATGAACATTTCTTTACTGTTAGTTCGGTGACATCTTGAATTAGTAGCTGTTTTTCTTCACCACACTGTTTCTTTCCAAAATGTCATTTTTCAGAGGAAGAGACAGGGATGCCCTGACAATTTTATTCTCTCCTGACTTCTGGTACTCTATTGAAAGAAAGCCTTATACTGGCAAACCAGTATCAATGAGGAGCAATTCAAGCCAATGTCTATCCAATCCTTTGCCTGTCTGCTAGGAAGAGTGGCACTTTTATTGGAATAATAACTGTGATGTGAATATGTTTTCCTGAGATCTCAGTGAGCCATGACATTTTATGAGGCTTGATAACAAGTAATTTGGACTTCAGTCGGGTCATAAGCCCATTTTGGTTTTCCTGGGTAGTGAAGATCTGTGTACTGGATGGCACTACTGAGGTTGGTGCAAGTCATGATAGCTTTAAAGGAGCTACAGCACTGCAAGAAGCACAGGTCCCAGCTTCTGGAATCCTAACACACCTCTGTTGTTTAGGGGTTTTGTTGTTACTGCTAGCAGTTCCTCCTGTCAAGCACGGGTTAACAGCATGTATATGCTATACAGGAGTACACCTAAAAAGGAAAATAGGAAGATCTTTCAAACAATTACAAGATTTCAGTTCTTTAAAAATTCCATCCACCTGGAAAAACAGAGGTGGGAAACTGAAGCTGAATTTGGTGATTTTCTGTGGTTGTAATCTTCCAGAGATTAAAAAGTCCATATGACTGAAGCACTAAGAAAACCAGCTATTTAATCCAGCAGAATATGTTCTGCATGCTCTGGTTAGCAAAGTAAAGTGAAAAGTAAATCAGCAGTATGAAAGCTTGAGCATGATTTAAAATGTGCTGACTCATGTAATCCTGACAATTTTGACTGTCCGAGAGTTCATGTGACTTTTTATTTTCCAAACTTTTGTTAGTATTCTCTTGACCTTCATATTTTACCTTTAGCTATGTCAGACTGAATGCACCCAGTCTGATCACACCACAAAATTAAATAATTTTGCGCTTCACTGAGAGACCAGCTGGGAATCCCTTGCTCTAGGAGTTAGCCAGAGAGTCATGGCCAAATATTAGGCCACAGAAATCAAATGAGTAGGAATATTTGTTTTGCTGCCTCATCTCTACTGAGATGACACATGAACAGAATAAAAAATAAAACAAAAATGTTTCTGCCTTTCCAAATGAGAACATTTTGAAAATGCTTCTCTGCCACTATCTGCACTGGGTTTTTTTATCATCTGTGCTTCCAGTGATGGAATCAGAGTATGTGAGATCACCTTTGCTAAACTGAACAAAAATTAATAGATAGCCATCTCATTTTGATTCACAGAGGTTAGTTCTTACAAAATCATCCATGTAAGTGATATGCCACAAAGGCAAACTGCACAGACCATAACAACACAATCAATTAGGTGTCTGACCACTGGTAGTTTCACTGCTATTTGGTTTGTGTATCATTTAGGAGTTGGGTAACTTCTTAATATTCATGAGTTTTCTGTATTCTGCAAGAAAAATGTTTTGACATTTATACAGAGACTGGAGACAATATCAGTTTGTGTGGCTATTTATTACTGTACAAAAAGATGGGAAAAAAATAACTGAAATTCAGTCCTATAAATATAAAACCAAAGTCATGATTCAACCAGACACATGAACATATGTGTAACCTTAGGCTTGGAATTCTTACGACTGACATTTAGATTAAGAATTTTCCTTAAATCAGGCTTTTAATTATTGTAATTTTTTCTCCATGACTCTCATGTATCCTTACAGTGGTCTGATATGCCCTAACCCAGATTTCCACTAAATTAACTTGAATTAAGTCACTGAAGACCTATTTGCATTTTTTATCAAAGGTTTTGGCTGTACTCACTCCAAATTCATATGAAGACTTAGCCATAGAAATTTCTAGATGTACATTTGAAAAAGAAAAGGGAGGGAGGGGCGTTTAGCCACATTTTTGTCATTTCACTTCAGATAATCTGCCTTGAAAGCACACTGAATTAGGCTACTCCATGAAAAGTCCATTGATAGTTACAGTGAAAAAGTGTTTCTATTGTTGATGATGAACCTAAACACTTCCTTTATGTGATTGCTATTAGAAGGAAAGTATTGCTTTTTTACTCACACACGTACAAATTTGTTTGAACTCACTCTCAAGATAGGTAGGGCTTTATTTGATTCAGGAGGACATTCTGAGTGAATGAGAACTTACAACACTCACTGCTCAGTTGATGAGCATTACTCTTATAGATAGTGGAAAATATTCTAGGTTTTGTGTATGCACAGCATGCTAAAGTACTATGTATACAACTTTATAATTTCTAAACAATAATGCCTCAGATGGGTTTAATGGAATAAATCACTGGTCAGTACAGTCTCTAAAGGCAAAGAAAGGGATGTAGAACAATGCAAACCCCCTGCTTTTTCAGACCAGCATCCTAATTAAAATTTCGTAATTACAACTTTCAGTTGTAATAATGTGCTGCTATCTTAGAAAAGATTTAGGAAACAAAGACATTTTTATCCAACTTAGAGTCAAAATTTAAATATTTTAAATTGATCCCTTAAATCAAGATCAGCAGTATTGTCATGAAAGCAACTGGAGGCTTCCTGCTTAAAAAGGCCAGCCTAGACATCAATTTTTTGTGAATATTAACATTTTCTTATCTTGACATCACTCCTTTCTGGAAAGGAAACTGTTAAATCCTGAGTATGTTCGTTAGAATCTCTTGGAGAACAAAATGCAGAGCTAAATGAAGCATGAATACCATCCTAAAATTGCTCTGAGGATGTACTGTGAGCCATAGATTTTAAACAGGCTTTGCTGGTTTGGGTGCAACCCTTGTTTAGGGGGTTGTCTGAGGTTTTTTTCGAGTAGAATTACACAAAGGTATGTAATGGAGTAGTGAAGCAGGCATTTTAATGAATAGCTCAATGTATGGCTACTGGCCATCATGGCCATCATCATTTTTTTACAAACAATGATTTTGGGACGCAGAAATCACCCAAAATGCATGATCTGTCTCTGTAGAATGAAGAGGGTGTTTTCTGAGTTTATTCATATAGCCGTGCTGTACAGTAATAATAATATTATTTAATGTGTCTGGGTCATTCCACTACCAAAGCACAGGCATTATGGGCTGTAAATTGTGGCTCCAGGGCAGTGGGTGAGCGAAGAGAAAAAGTGATGATCCGGTGTTCCTGTAGGAACTCGCAAGGGCGATTTACCTAAAGGCATCACCCAGGACAGAAGCACAAACCCGTAACTGAAGGATTTTGCCAACTGCAGCATGTGCTCCCCTGGCTACTCTGTGCTCTGACATTATCCAGAGCACAAAGGAAGCAGATTTCTAGCAAGAGCAGCGTCATTAATGACCCTGGCCCAGGCTCAATGCTGCTCAGAGGCTCAAAGTCTTTCACTGCAACTGAAGAGAAGAGGAAGTGCTGACATCTTGAAAACACAAAGAGAAAGCCAGGAAAATGCTGTATTTTCCTTTTCCTTAGGACCTGGAGGAAGAGTGTAAATTATTTCAAGATTTTTATATATCTGCCAGATGTTTTTTCTTTTATTTGATTTTAATTTTTTATGTGAAAACTGAAATCTGTTTTGGATCATTTATAGTGTTTGAATTTTCCTAAATAAAAATGTTTTGCTGAAATTGCAACCAAAATCCAATTGCATTTTTTCAAATATTTTTAGGTGAGGAAAAAATGGTTTCAGCTGCAAGACAAAACTCATATTCTGAAGGTGTTGAACCAGGCCTAAGAAACAAGGGACAATGACACAGGTACAAAGGCTCTGCCTCTGCCATCTTAGTTGAGAAAAATATTAAAAAACCTTCCTGTACCCTGTAGTCACTGTTACTCTGGTCTTGACTAATGAACTAATTGCTAATTAATACTTAACAGCAATTAAAAGATACACAGGATTCCAGGAAAAAGTATTTCTAATAACAAAATATTAACCAAAGTCAGATGCATAATCTACTGTAAATTAAATCAGTGCCACTTGCGGTACAATCTCAAAAATTGGGTTTGATCTCCTGATCCTAGAAGTATGCTCTGTTCCATGTACAAGCTCATTGTGGCTCACGTACCATGGTTTCCCCTATTCATAATAATTAACTGTGGCTGTGTTAATGCAGTAATTCTGTGCTTGTGTTTGGGACACCAGAAAGATCAAGCTATGTCCTAAGAAGTAAATAAATAAGCAAATAAACGAAAAAACCCTAACTTTTCTTGAATCTCAAGAGTGAAAAGAGCACCAAATTTGGATGCTTCTGTGTGCTCCACAGAGCAAATGATGACACATCATGCTTAAGAAAAGGCTCCACACAAAGCTGGCCCTCAATTGGAGTCTCTGCAAATAGCTCTGTAGGACATGCTGAGGGATGTGTATTAAACCCTTTTTCCTAGGACTGAAGAACTACATTCTGGGTGGGGACCTTGGAAACCTGGTTGCAGTTCTCGCTTCTCCATATGGGAATTAATTACACTGGGACTAACCTACCTAAATCAGCTCTCAGACTAGGACTTGATCCCTGGGCATTGGCATTTAGTAACATTTTGCAGTGGGTCTAGTGCTGGCTAAATGCCCATGCACCCATTAGAATTATTTACTCATTTTCTGCTGCAAGATAGGATTAGGAGAAGAGCAAAACAGGCTCAAACTTTAGAGGTTATAAAGACAACTTTATTAACAGAATTAAAAGGAAAATAATAAGAATCAGAATAAAAATTTCAGAACACTTCTCCTCCCCCCACAACTTTCTTTAATTTCCCACTGAGAACATACAAAGAGAAAACCTGGGATTTTCAGTCAGTTTACCACCTCCAGAATAGTCTTTCATCAGCTCTTTTAAGGAGAGGAGTCTCTCTTGCCATACCATGGAGGCTTCTCCACAAGAAACAGTTCTCTCGTGGCTTCAATGTCACAGTGAATCAGTCACCTGGGAAAAGAAAATCTATTTGCAGTGTTAAAATCCCTTCCCTCGACTTACAGCTTTCCCCACAAGTGTTTTTGAGAGCTCAGTCTTTGGCTAACAGAGTGCACTTTTAAGGATGGGCTGTTCAGAAGCAAAAGTTCTCTTCATCTATCTCTGAAATCATCTTCATCTCTGGGAACAGAGGTTTTCTTCTTCCTTCTCTGGGGGCAAAGGGTCTTCATCACTCTTATCTCGCTCTGTTCAAGCTTCTCATTTGGATCACAGCTACTTCAACATCTGCTTTGCTTCAGCGTGGATGCCCTTACTCATATTTATAGTTTGAACACTCCATCCCCCCCATGCTTTATCATGAATCACAGGGATATTCTAGTATATTGTAGTATATTATAGTCCATTGCCTTGGCCTTACCAAAAGAATTTCAGCCCAAAACTAAGGCATCTCCTCATTCTCCTCCTATCTAAGATTTGATTCCTTCTTTACTGACCTCGGTGTCTTCCTACTGTCCTTTACGTGCCTTCACTCTGTCTTTTTTTCTCGCTCTCAGCTTCAGAGGAGGACAGCTGGGGCCGCTGCTTGGGAAGGGAGTTCACTGCTGCCACCAGAGCCCAGCCCAGAGCTGTTTTCTTCTGCTGGGAGGTGAGCCTTTGCTTGCAGAAGCAGCTACTAAGCTGGGACCTTGTAAACACCCACCTCACTAGAAGAGGGACGTGTCCCCATCTGCTCGGGTGCCTGGGATCCTGAGCTCACCTCTCCCTGCCCTGCTCAGAGCCGGGCCACAGCCACCCCATCCCCACCGCTTCTTCAGCACTGCTCTGAGCTTTCGCTGCGCTGTAGCCCTGCAGCCCCTGCCTGCCGAGGCGTCCTGCCATTGCAGCTCGGTGCTTCCGAGAGTCCTGCAGGGGCACGGGGCCGGTTTGTGCACGGGGGGTTGTGAAGCGAAGCCTCTCCTCCACCCCTGCCCGTCTCGGCCCG
>WBMY01005181.1:15091-25292 GCA_013397315.1 Donacobius atricapilla
AAAATAAAATTAAAAAAAATAAAATAAAAAAACATAAAATAACATAAAATAACAAAATAACATAACATAAAATAAAATAAATAAAGCAAAATAAAATTGGATTTAAAAAAAAATGAAAATGTGGGATTCCACAGGTTTCCACTCTGGTTCCCGAGTGCTCTGCCGGCCTCCTGGTTCAAAAGATCCAGAGCAGAAAGGCAAAGGTCCCCAAACCCAAGGGGACGAAAGGGAAGAGTCCCCAAACCTGAGGTGACTCCAAGCCTGGAGAGCTTTGGGGTGAAGAACTTGAGAAGTAAATCCTGGCTGGGAACGGAGCAGAGGTCTGGACAAAGCTGTCCCGGAGAAGGTGAAGGAAGAAAGGACCATCATTTATCATCATCATCATCATCATTCATCATCATCGTCTCGTCTCACATCCCCTGTCAGCAGCTCTAACCAAAGCCATTTGGTTCTTCCCTGGTGTCGGGGGTTTAGGAGCTCATTGTCCCGAAAGAATGGGCGAGTTCACAGGGACAACAAAGTCCCAGAGGGCGGATCTGGAAAAAAAAAAAAAAGCCCCGAAAAAAACCCAGGAAAATCGATCCTGTCGTGTCCTGAGTCTCACTCTCGGAGTTTCTGAGCCTGAATTCAAACCCTGAGTGACGGCGCTGGCCCCCGAGGTCATTCCCTGCTCATCCCAGCTGCCCATGTGTGCTCAGGGGCTTTCAGGCCCCCTGGGACGCCTAAAAAGGGTTGGAAAACAAAAAGATCGACGGCTGGGACGAGTGATTCCCACCCTTCCCTACCCACAGCGGTGGAAGCACCNACTGGATGATCCTTCAGGTCCTTCCAAGCAAGGATCTCTGTGATTCCTTCCAGCTCGGCTCCAGTAACGTCCAAGTAGGGGGATCCCAGCCCGGATTTTGGGATCAGGCTCCAGAGGATGGAGCCAGCAGGGGCCTGGTGGGGTTTTCCAGAGGTTTAATCCCGTCAGGGGGACAGGGATTAACTCGGAAGCCCCTTGAGAAGACCCTGCTGGAAAAACTTCACAATTCCAGTCTCCCCGGACAGCCTTGGCCATAAGATGAACTCCGATTGTCCCATCCCAGCACATCCAGGGGTGGATTTCTCCGGGATGATGTCTTGGAAGTCTGGGCTGCTCCGGAAACAAGCACACACGGATAGAAACACGAGGTTCCCTCTCCTCCCTCAGCCCTTGGAATGTGTCTGTGGCTCCGGGATGGACCTGAAAACTCCTCTGGGAGTGAGGGCACCGAAATTCCCCGTGAGGGAATAACCCGGAGCTGGCTGTGCTGGTTGGACACAACAAAACCAAACCAAACCGAACCAAANCATCATCGTCTCGTCTCACATCCCCTGTCAGCAGCTCTAACCAAAGCCATTTGGTTCTTCCCTGGTGTCGGGGGTTTAGGAGCTCATTGTCCCGAAAGAATGGGCGAGTTCACAGGGACAACAAAGTCCCAGAGGGCGGATCTGGAAAAAAAAAAAAAAGCCCCGAAAAAAACCCAGGAAAATCGATCCTGTCGTGTCCTGAGTCTCACTCTCGGAGTTTCTGAGCCTGAATTCAAACCCTGAGTGACGGCGCTGGCCCCCGAGGTCATTCCCTGCTCATCCCAGCTGCCCATGTGTGCTCAGGGGCTTTCAGGCCCCCTGGGACGCCTAGAAAGGGTTGGAAAACAAAAAGATCGACGGCTGGGACGAGTGATTCCCACCCTTCCCTACCCACAGCGGTGGAAGCACCAGCTGGGAATTCACATCCACAAATAAACACGGAAATACAACACCGAGGGCTCTCCCCAACCCCCCGCGATGTCTCCCACCAGGAAAAATTAGCCTGGATCTCAAAGCTGATGGAATTTCCAAGGACGGAGGGCTGAGAGGAGCTGACTTAGATGATCCTTATGGATCCCTTCCAGCTCAGGATATTCCGTAATTCCACGGTGCCGGCTGATATTTGCAGTCGGATTTGGCCCCTGAGGTTGTCCTCGACTCCTGAGCTCCGAATCCCAAATGCCGGAGCCCAGAGCCCCTCCAGGAGCACCCAGAAGATGAGAGGGAAAAGCTCCCGGAGGGAACTGGCGGGATGAGCTTTTACCACGGATGCGTTATCCGTGCGTGATCCCGAATCCAGGGGGAAGTGTAGGGACAAGCAGGAATCCTCCAGGGAGAAGGACAAAAACAGAGAAACGCTAAATGAGGGTGAGGAAGTCCAAGGGGACACGGATCGCTCACTCCCAGAGATCCCTGGATTAATGGAAAATCATCCTGGATTAATGGAAATTCATTAAACCACTTTTTACTCTTTTTTTTTTTTTAATATGGGAATTTGTTATCAAGTAACTCCAGGGGAATTCCAGGCTTTTTTTTAGCCAGCTGAGCCCATTAAAGAGGGAAAGTCGTCTCCCGAATTCCCGGGAGCTGATCCCTGAAATCCACACCACGCCCGGGCTGTGAAAAACCTCCCAAGGTGACAAATCCTGTCCCCACCCTCCCCTTCTCCTTCCTCTGTCCTCTCCGCAGTGCCCCGTGATTCCCGCAGCAGAATTCCGGGGAAATTCCCTCAGGAGAAAGGACAGGAGGGAATTTCAAACTAATTCCTCCAGGCCATCCCATCAAAGTCCAAGACAAGGAGAAACCAAATTAATCTGCAGGACCTTGGAGCACGAGAGGTGCCGGGACCCTCCCTGGATTTGTCGTCCTTTCTCTTCCCAATCTAAATTTTCCATCCAGGATTTCTTCTTCCACCCGCTTTAGACACAGGGAGCAGCTCAAATCCCTCCTTTTTTTATCCTTAAAAGCAGTTTCGTTTCCCCTCTCCAAATAAAAAGTTTTACCAATCAAAAAATTTTAGGAATAAATTTCCATCCCCGGGCAGGAATTTTTTTCCTCCGAATATTCCAGGTATTTTCCTCTAGATAGGTTTAGAAATATATTCCGTACCTAATATTTTATCGGATTATTTAATTTTTTGGGATTTTTCATTTATCGTTCCATTGTTTTATCGTCCTGATATCGCCCCAAAGTTTCCCCTTCCTGAGGACTGGATTTATTTAATTATTTAAGGAACCCATTATTTAATGGATTATTTAATTTTTTAATTAACTAATTCCTTTATTATTTAAATAATGGGGTTTTCCAGAGGTTGAATCCTGTCTGCAGGACAGGGATTGATTTGGAGGCCTCCTGGGAAAGCCCTCGCTCCGTTCTTTAATTGTTTAAGGAATCCATTCCAATTTCCTTGCTGTTCCTAGAATGGAATTCCCACTTTTCTCCTGGAGCGAAGGCTTATCCCAGCCAAAGATGAAGGAAAAAAAGATGGAGATGGAAGGCAAATCCCACACTGGGGCGCCTGACCCCTCTCCAAGCAAAATCCTCTCAACCTGCGCAGGGTTTTCCCAAAACTAACATTCCTGAGAGGAGAGGATGGATCCAAACCCTCAGGAATTCCCGCAGGACCCTTTTCCCCAAATCCTGGGACTTTTCCCCGAGTTCCGGCACTTTTGGGAAGAGTGGAAGAGGCGGAAATGGAAGCGAGGCCTCATCCCAGCCTGAGGCGAGCCCTTGGCTCCCTCACCTGGAAAAGGAACCTGGATTCACCTGGATTCACCTCCAGGCAGGTCACAGAGGCCTCCTGCCGATTCCTTCCCTTTCATCTTCCAGATTCCCGGGATTTTTTTGGCTGTTCTGTGCCATGGATCTGCTGCAGAGGCAGAAGGAGCGTTGCAATGGATATAATCGAACTGGATGTCGTGGATAACGGGAGAATCCTGGAACGGTTTGGGATGGAAGGGACCTTGAAGGCCTTTCTGTTTCAGTTCCTGCCGCGGGAAGGGACAATTCCCACCGGATCAGCTCCATCCAACCTGGATTTGTCCTCCCAGGAGGATGAGGCAGCGGATTTAAACCTTCTCCAAGGAAAGTCTGAGCTTCTCCCGCCTGGCGAAGAGCAAATCCTGGATTTGTCCTCCCAGGAGGACGAGACAGCGGATTTAAACCTTCTCCAAGGAAAATCTGAGCTTCTCCCGCCTGGGGGAGAGCAAATCTGTGGCCTTGAGAGGGATACAGCACCCCTGGAATGCTGAGACCCTCGGAGAAGGCTCCTTCCAGCTCATTTTTGGGATAGCAGCAGGACCTGGCTGGGATTTGCGGCTGCTCCGGGTGATCCTGGGTTTTCCCAGAGCTCCGGGAGAAGCTCCAGGAGAACAGGGACGGCTTGGAGAGGGGATTTGTGCGTCTGTGGATTGGGAATACCAGGAGCGATGCAGCACAGGGAATCGGGATTCTCCGTCCTATCCGTTTGTCCTGGGAGCCATCCCGAGCCCAGGAGCCGGGATGAGGCGCTCCTGGGTGACTCAGGCTCACGGGAAACGGGGCCGGCTCTTCCCAGCCCCAGAGGAGCGAGGAAAACAGGGATGGGAAGGCGGGGGAATCCCTCAGCTCCTCAGAAATCCGCTCCAGGAGGGTTTTAATTCCCTGACNTCCATGGACAGACTAAAAAATCCATGGACAGGTGATGACGGATCCACTGAAAACCGATGGACCCTCTAAAATTAACGGATTTTTTCCACCTGGCTTCTCGCAAGGAAAAGGAAAAAAGGCCCGGGATTAGCTCGGATCCACCCCTAAAAAGCTGGAAATACGGGGGAAGGACGTGGTTTTAGCTACGGAAAAAGCAANCTCCTGCCGATTCCTTCCCTTTCATCTTCCAGATTCCCGGGATTTTTTTGGCTGTTCTGTGCCATGGATCTGCTGCAGAGGCAGAAGGAGCGTTGCAATGGATATAATCGAACTGGATGTCGTGGATAACGGGAGAATCCTGGAACGGTTTGGGATGGAAGGGACCTTGAAGGCCTTTCTGTTTCAGTTCCTGCCGCGGGAAGGGACAATTCCCACCGGATCAGCTCCATCCAACCTGGATTTGTCCTCCCAGGAGGATGAGGCAGCGGATTTAAACCTTCTCCAAGGAAAGTCTGAGCTTCTCCCGCCTGGCGAAGAGCAAATCCTGGATTTGTCCTCCCAGGAGGACGAGACAGCGGATTTAAACCTTCTCCAAGGAAAATCTGAGCTTCTCCCGCCTGGGGGAGAGCAAATCTGTGGCCTTGAGAGGGATCCAGCACCCCTGGAATGCTGAGACCCTCGGAGAAGGCTCCTTCCAGCTCATTTTTGGGATAGCAGCAGGACCTGGCTGGGATTTGCGGCTGCTCCGGGTGATCCTGGGTTTTCCCAGAGCTCCGGGAGAAGCTCCAGGAGAACAGGGACGGCTTGGAGAGGGGATTTGTGCGTCTGTGGATTGGGAATACCAGGAGCGATGCAGCACAGGGAATCGGGATTCTCCGTCCTATCCGTTTGTCCTGGGAGCCATCCCGAGCCCAGGAGCCGGGATGAGGCGCTCCTGGGTGACTCAGGCTCACGGGAAACGGGGCCGGCTCTTCCCAGCCCCAGAGGAGCGAGGAAAACAGGGATGGGAAGGCGGGGGAATCCCTCAGCTCCTCAGAAATCCGCTCCAGGAGGGTTTTAATTCCCTGACAATTCAGGACACGGCTTTCCCAAGGATGTTTCCCGGACACGGAGCCGTTTTCTGGTCCTCACCCCTCAGCCCCTTCGCTTCCAGAGGCTCCAAGGAATGCCCAAAGTGTCACCTCAGGCTCCAAAGGTTTTCCTCATGGGCTCAGAGTGATGTGGGAAAGGGGGGAGAAAGGGGGAAAAAGGAGGAAAAACAGGGAAAAGGGGGAAAAAGGGGGAAAAAGGGGGGGAAGGNCCTCCCAAGCCTTTGGATAATGGCAGCAGCCATCCTCGCTCTCCGGCTGGTAATTGCTGGCGGAGCGTCGCCTGGGATAATTAACGAGGGTGCCTTAATTAAGGGCCCGGCGTAACGAGGCTCAGAACAGCTCCGGCGGCTGCCGGGAGGGAATCAAACCCTATCCATAAATAGACGGAGGGAGGAATGAGGCTGCGGGAATGGGGGCCAGCTCCAGAGGGGGAGGATGGTCCGTGTCCTGCCATTAGGGGCCAGGAAATCGCCCGGCATCAAAGAAGCGGGGCAGGAATGCGGCGGATGCCGCGTTTTCCCCGTAATTCTCTGGAAAACGAGGGCCCCGCCGTGCCCGCCGTTGGGCGCTCCACGAGCCCGGGCGGGAAGGTCCATCCTGGAAAAAGCAGGTGCGCCCAGGAGGCGGGCAAGGCGGCATTCCCAAAAAACTGGCCTTGGGCAAGATGATTCCCTCCCATCCCGCCTGGACACCATTCTCGGATCGCCCAAGGGTCACCCTGAGGTGATCCCAAACGGAGCCTGAGGAGTTGGCTCATCCCAGGGGCAAAAAAATCCTTTGGGATTGAGTGGGAAAGGAGGAGGCAGCCACTGAGGCCAGGGAGGGTTTAGCCAAGGGAAGAATGGGAAGATTTATCCAGAAAAACACCGAACTTCATTCCTGGATTGCCAAAGTGTCATCCTGAGGTGATTCCAAATGGATCCTGAGGAATTGGCTCATCTCAGGGGCAAAAAAATCCTTTGGGATTGAGTGGGAAAGGAGGAGGCAGCCACTGAGGCCAGGGAGGGTTTAGCCAAGGGGAGATTGGGAAGATTTATCCAGGAAAACACCGAATTTCATTCCCGGATTGCCAAAGGCTGGCCCTGCGACCAGGATCCCAAATGGATCCTGAGGAATTGGTTCATCCCAGAGGAAAAATTTCCTTTGGAATTGAGTGGGAAAGGAGGAAGCGGCCGCTGAGGCCAGGGAGGGGTTAGCCAAGGGAAGAATGGGAAGATTTATCCAGAAAAACACCGAACTTCATTCCTGGATTGCCAAAGTGTCATCCTGAGGTGATTCCAAATGGATCCTGAGGAATTGGCTCATCTCAGGGGCAAAAAAATCCTTTGGGATTGAGTGGGAAAGGAGGAGGCAGCCACTGAGGCCAGGGAGGGTTTAGCCAAGGGGAGATTGGGAAGATTTATCCAGGAAAACACCGAATTTCATTCCCGGATTGCCAAAGGCTGGCCCTGCGACCAGGATCCCAAATGGATCCTGAGGAATTGGTTCATCCCAGAGGAAAAATTTCCTTTGGAATTGAGTGGGAAAGGAGGAAGCGGCCGCTGAGGCCAGGGAGGGGTTAGCCAAGGGAAGAATGGGAAGATTTATCCAGAAAAACACCGAACTTCATTCCTGGATTGCCAAAGTGTCATCCTGAGGTGATTCCAAATGGATCCTGAGGAATTGGCTCATCTCAGGGGCAAAAAAATCCTTTGGGATTGAGTGGGAAAGGAGGAGGCAGCCACTGAGGCCAGGGAGGGTTTAGCCAAGGGAAGATTCAGGGAGAACGGGAGTGTTTACCCAGGAAAAGGCCTGGCTGGGGTTTTGCCGGGAAACTGGGGGCAGAGGGAACGTGGAGGCAAGGGAATTCCAAATCCATTGGAATTGTCCGGCTCGCAAAAGGAGGAAACAGCCACTGGGGCCAGGAGAGTTTAGCCAAGGGAAAGTTCAGGGGGAATGGGAGGATTTATCCAAGGAAAGGCCTGGCTGGGGTTTCACTGGGAATTCGGGGACGAAGGGAACAGCAGCGCCTTGGATTTGCTGCCCCGTGACATTCCAGAGGCCTAGAAGGATGAGGAATTCTCCATGGACACAGAAATGTGTTTCAAAAAATCCCTTTTCCTTCCCCCAGCACTTCCCAGATTTTGGCACATCCCGGATTTTGGGGGCTCCAGGTGGCTCCCAGCCCCCCTGCACACACAACAAGGGACACTTTTCCATGCTGGAATCCGCTTTTCCAGCCCCGCTTGGAGCAATTTTCCAACGACAGCGCTTCCACAGGAGGCGTTTCCTTCCCACCGAGGATCCCCGATCCTGTCCCGCTTCCCTGACCTGGAATCACCTTTGTGGGAGCGGCGCTGGTTCCAGGCTCGTGGACACCACTCCTTGAGGTGCACCTGCATCCTCCAGCATCCCCGCTCCCCCCGGAATCCGCAGCCGCTCTGCCAGCGCTGCGGAAAAATCCCGGGATGGGCCGGGACCTGAGGAGGGAACCTGCAGGAAAAGCCAGCAGCGGGTCTGGCTGTGTTGGACTCAATCCTAGCGGGGCTTCCCGACCTAAAAAATTTGCCACTTGTGCTGCTGGAGGCTCATCCCAAGCCTGGAAGCTCGGAGATTCCATTTTTTTTTTATTATTTTTTTTTTTTAACCCCGGGAGGAACATTCCCATTCCTGGCCGGGCTTCAGCTCCTGTGTCTGCTCCCGCTGCAGTTTCGTTTGGAGACGTTCCTCCCGCTCCCCTGGGATGTTCCCAACTAGTCCGGACAAAGCTCAGGACAGAGCCACGAGCACGTAGTGGGGGAGAGGGATGGAGCAAATTCCTTAATGAGCTTTTTCCCAGCCCTGATTCCTGCGATCCCATGACTTCACCTCCCAAACGAGCTGTTGCTTCATTCCGCTGGCACGGGGCGATTCCCGAGTTCCGCCCCATCCGAACGGGAGGGGAGCACCCCCTTCCCTCCATTCCTGCCCTGGAACACGATTTATGACCCGTCGGGATGAAAAGGGGGCATCAGGAATTATAAATCCTGGTTAAATTCCAGCTCCCGAAGATTCTCCCCTTTGAGTCTGAGAATTGTTTTCACGGCGAGACAAAAATCCCCCGGCACAACCCCAGATTCCAGGCTCCTTGAGGCAACTCCTTAATATGGTTTTATAAATGAACTTGGTAGTCCCGGGGGAAAGGCGGAAGGGCTCCATCCCTCTCCTTTTATTTTTTAATGGGAAAACACCCAGCACCAGTTTTCCGACATCCGATAATTAGGATTATTAATAACTCCCATTTATGGGGCAGCTTTGATCCCGGAGCTGGGGACAAACAGCTGCGGGGATTTGCAGAGCCAGGAGCTCGGCAGAGCCCAGCTTATCCATCCTCCCATCGCCCACAGCAGCACAAATCCCCAAAAAAACGCCGGGATATTCACCCATAATTTTTATCTCGTTAACGCTTGGGTAATGGCCTCATCCACTCCTAAAAAAATCAACAGTGCAGCAGCTCCGGAGGATGACTGGACGCATCCCAGATCGCAGGAGTGGGGGGTGTGTGTGTGTGGGGGGTGTTGTTTGGATTTGGGGTTTCTCTTTTCCAGGCTTCCATGGGATCAGCAGCGCTGGAGCCGGGCCAGGGATCCCACACCCACTCTTGCAAAACCCTCGCTCGGGATGATTGCAGAGGTGGCCAGGCTCGGGGTTCCCGCCTCACCCGGGGATTCTGCCCCGGCGTCGCCCAAAAGGGGTCCCTGTGCCGCTCCGGGAGGAGCGATCCAGGGGAAAAGGGAGAAGAGAAGGGACGGGAGCACCCCTGAACTCAACTCGGTTTAGGTGAAGTGACGCCTAACCCTAAACTTTCTTTCTGGCTTTTCTTGGCCACACAGGTCTGGACATAAAATCATGGATTAGGTGGGAAGGGACCTTAAATCTCATCCCATTCCATGGGCAGGGACACCTCCCACTGTCCCAGGTGGATCCCAGCCCCAGTGCCCAGCCTGGCCTTGGGCACTGCCAGGGATGCAGGGGCAGCCCCAGCAAATCTGGGAATTCCAGCCCAGCCCCTGCCCACCCTCCCAGCCAGCAATTCCTGCCCAAGATCCCAGCCCAAGCTCCCCTTTCCCAGTGGGAGCCATTCCCTGTGTGCTGTCCCTGCAGGCCTTGTCCCCAGCCCCTCTGCAGCTCTCCTGGAGCCCCTGCAGGGGCTCTGAGCATTCCCTGGAATTTTCCCTTCTCCAGGGGAACATTCCCAGCTCTCCCAGCAGCCCTGGGATCAGTGGCTCCAGCATCCCATGGGATAAGAGGGACTTTGGTTCAGGACACAGAGCTGCCACCTCCAGCCTTGACCATGAGAACAGCGGGACGGGGACAGGGATGTTCCTGGAATGGAGTTTGCCGTGAAGTTCATGGGATTTCCCTTCCTTAGTTTCCCTTCATCAGCTGGAGAAGGCTTTGGAAGTCCTGATCCACCACAGAATTCCCGGACCTAAACCCGGCTTGGACACCCTCGGGTACCCCCAGCCCAGGCTGGGTTTAAGTTTGAGCCTAACCTGACCCGGGCCAAGGCTGGGTCTGACTCACAGAGGCCGAGATTAAGGCTGGAGCCGCCGCTCTCCCGCCTCCCACACCCTGCCCGAGTCACTCTGATCCTTATCTCCGGCTCCTGCCGCTCCTTGATCCTTGGAAAA
>WBMY01005184.1:13755-28157 GCA_013397315.1 Donacobius atricapilla
CTCCGTGGTGCTACCTGAGGAGCTGAGACACTTCAAGCCACTGCAGGAACATCCTGAGTCATGGTGTCACTGAAACGGCTGGAAAAACAGAAACTCTCCAACATCTTTTAAGTGTTGAAGAACCAAGGCATTACCTTACTCTGGCCAGGATGTGCAACAGAAATTATTTCATCCACGCATGCCCGGGTTGTGTAGTGAAAATCATTCAATCACACATGGTTCTTTACCAGACTTTTCATGTATTTCTACATAAAAACCCCACAGAAATCCGCATTCATTGGTCTCAAATGACACAATTCCCAGTATTTGATGTCCTATTGGTTATCAATCCCTTCACCTTCGATGCTAATTGGTTCCTCATCCTTTGGTTCTCTTACCGATTTTTTCCCAGACTAGGTGTCTCCGACCCACCAGGGGTGAAATGTTTGTTAATGTTCGTTATCTCCTGTTTATCTCCTGGCTGCTCCCAATCCTTTCTCTTGAACAGAGTCTTTTGAAGAGAAACTTCAATTTCCCTCCCCCGGGGCAAAGGCAAACAAGCCCCTGACCAAAGTTACAAAAAAATTTTGGAAGCTGTATCAGCGGGGTTCTTTTCCTTAAGCTTCCTGCCCGTGCTCTGGGCTGTGTCTGTGCCTCCACACTCTTGTTTTCTGTCACAGGGCAGACGAAGTCGCCATGATCATGACCAACCTTGAAAAAGCCAATCAGGTGAGCCAGGAGCTGGCTTTGCAGGAGCTGGTGGGGTTGGCCCTGCAGAGCCCGGGGTGCTGTGTGCACCCCCAGCATCTGTGTGGCCTGGATGTCTGTCCCCAAAACCGATGAGGGGTTGACAGGTACCAGGATTGGGAATCCCTACAATGCAGAGCTCAGGTTTCCCTGGTGGGACCCCCTGCCCCATGTGTGGGGTCGAGGGTGTGTTTGGGATTCTGCCTGGCTCCCTTTGGCTGCTGGAGCTGGCACTTGTCACCTCCAGCCTCTCATGGGTGTTCCAGGGCACAACCCACACTTGTTCCTGTGTTAGATTCCGGTGTAATCACTCTTGGTCCTGTCTATTCCTCTTAATTAGTTTTATTTAATTCTGAAAATGTAGGCACAAATAAATGCATGTGCATAATAGAAGAGGTCTGAAGAGCAATTTGTATAAATAAAACCATCCTTTAGGGTGGAAAAAGTCCCAGTGTCCTGGAGATGATCTGCAGCCAGTGCCCAAGGATTGGGATCAGGAACTGTGTTGGGACATTGGGACCTTAAATCCATGGAGGGAGCTTAAAATACCTGGGCTGGGCTTATGATACTGGAGGTGGGAGTAGGATGCTCAGGAGAGGCACGGACTGGGGCAGATCCTGGAGCCTGTGTGGGGTGGGACATACCCGGTGTGATTGCTGTTCTGTTCTCTTGCAGCGGGCGGAGGCAGCGCAGAGGGAAGTGGAGAGTTTGCGGGAGCAGCTGGCAGCCGTCAACAGCTCCCTGCGCCTGGCCTGCTGCTCCCCGACGGGCAGCACGGGGGTGAGAGCATCCCCGGGGCCAGGAGCACCCCTCGGGGGCAGGAGCAGCCCTGGGGCCAGGAACATCCCCGGGGCCAGCAGCATCCCACTGAAGCTGACAGCATCTGTCATAGCCAGGAACATCCCACTGCACTTGGGAGCACCTCACTGCTGCAGGAGCACCTTTTTGTGTTTGGGAGCACCCACCATGCTGGGGAGCGAGCCCAAAATGCCCGAGGAGTGTTTCCACCCTGAGGTGGTGGTGCTGGCTGTGCCCTTCAGCCTCCCACGGGGAAGGGAACACACACTCCCACAGCACCGAAATGCGCCTGGGAGACCCTTAAGGGCAGAAGGAAGGTCTGTCCCTCCCCGGGGCTCTGGCACCGGGGTCCCCAGTGCACTGGGCTGAGCCCTGGGCTCACCTGCTTGCCATGGGGACATGTCCAATGGGGAGGGTGGCCCTTGTCCCCGTGTTGGGCAGCCGGGAGCTGACAGTGTCCCCTCTCCCAGCAGGACAAGGTGAACTATTCCATGTGCTCAGGGTCGAGGTTGGAGGCAGCTCTGGCTGCCAAGGACCGGGAGATCCTGCGGCTCCTGAAGGACGTCCAGCACCTCCAGAGCTCCCTGCAGGAGCTGGAGGAGTCCTCTGCCAACCAGATCGCCGAGCTGGAGGGGCAGCTGGCCGCCAAGAACGAGGCCATTGAGGTGCGCCCGCAGGGGCTTGGGGCGTGCCGGGGGTGGGGGACGCGGGTCCGGCCGTGTCCGGTTGTCCACTGGGAGCCGGCTGCAAGGGCTGCCCTCCTCTGCTCCACAGAAGCTGGAGGAGAAGCTGCAGGCACAGGCAGACTACGAGGAGATCAAAACAGAGCTGAGGTATGGCTTGGCCGGCGCCCACGGCTGCCTTGCCGGTGTCCCCGCTGGCCACAGCCCCTCGGCCGCGGCCACCTCGTCACCCCCTTGTCTCCCTCCCAGCATCCTGAAGGCGATGAAGGTGGCCTCTGCCGGCTGCAGCCTCCCCCAGGCAAGTGCTGTGGCACGTCCCCAGGCGCTGGCCGGGCTGTGCCAGCCCTGCCGACGGTGCCTCCGCCGCCTGTCCCCATCTCGGCTTGGCTCCTTGCAGAGCATCTCCAAGGCGGAGGAGGCCCTGCTGCTGGGGAAGGAGGCTTTCTACCCCTCCCAGAAGTACCTGCTGGAGAAACCCGGCCTGCTGGCCAGCACTGGTAGGGACCTTGGATTCTGTGGCATCCCGCTGGGAATATCTGTGGGAATGTGGGTGGCGGGGACAGATCCTGCCCTGGCTGTGGTGGGGCAGGGGAAGATGGGAGGGAGGTCACCTGGGGAAATGGAGGCAGGAGCTGTTTGGCTGCAGGGCTGTGCCACGGCCGTAGCCAGAGCAGCTCTAGTGTGTCTGCCTCTTTCTCCTTAATCTCTAGAGGAGGATCACTCCGAAGATGAGTCGGGGAAGGATGCACTGGGCATGGAGCAGCCGTACCCATCTCCCCAGCACGCCCCAGCCGATGACCCCGTGTCCCCCACTCCCCTCCCTCCGCTGCCTGGCCCCGGCGTGGCCCCCGACGGTCCCCGGACTTTCTCGCTGTCCCCCTTCCCGGGGGGCGAGCGGCTTTCAGGGGACCCCAAGGCCCCCCACCTCCCGCTGCCCGGCTACAAGAGCGAGAGCAGCAGCGGGGCATCGCCCTTCTCCTCCTCCTTCTTTGGAGCCAAAAGCAGCACCGTGCACCCCGTCCCCGTGCCGGCCGCCAGTGCCACCAGCCCGCCCGGTGAACCCTCCGAGGGCAGCGCCGGCAGCTCCGCCGAGGAGGAGCAGCTGGACACGGCCGAAATCGCCTTCCAGGTGAAGGAGCAGCTGCTGAAGCACAACATCGGGCAGAGGGTCTTCGGGCACTACGTGCTGGGGCTGTCGCAGGGCTCCGTCAGCGAGATCCTGGCGCGGCCCAAGCCCTGGCACAAGCTGACGGTGAAGGGCAAGGAGCCGTTCATCAAGATGAAGCAGTTCCTCTCTGACGAGCAGAACGTGCTGGCCCTGAGGACTATCCAGGTGCGCCAGAGAGGTGAGTGGTTGGGGTGGCCTCGGGTCCTATCCTGGGATGCTGCAAGCGATGCAGTGGCATCCCCTCCCAGTGCGCCCCAGTTCACCCTGGCAGCACCCTGGGGTGCCCCATGCCGTGGCAGGGGAGCTCACCAGACCATGATGTGCTGGCAGGATGGGATGGGATGCTGGTCCCACCAAGGATTTTCCCGGGTGGGATGAGCCCAGGCAAACGGCAGCAATTAACAAGAACCCACGGCTGTGGAAGCTGCATCCCCTGGCGTGCTTTACTCATTTATTCTGACAAGTGCCATTTAATTATTCATTAGGCTGTTCCGTGCCATATGAATCAATGTGCTTGGGAGTATTTCGTTAAAATAATGAAGTTTCAGTGCTGCGGAACCTTGGCACGGTGTTGGAATGGTGGCTCCCATCTCTGGGGTCAGTGGCTGCTGGCAGCATCTCAGCAGTGGCAGCTGGTCACTCGAGTCCCTGCGGTGGCACCAGGACTGGACAATGCACACCCATGGTCCATGCACCTGCTGGTTTCAGCCCGGAGTGCTCTGATTTATCCCCTGGATCTGATCCGTCATTAACACTTCTCCTGCACAGCCACGAGGGCACAGTGCCAGGGATGGGGACGTGGTCCTTGTGCCTGCATCTCTGCTCCTGGTGGGGAGAGGGTGCCCTTGGTTGGGATGAGCAAGGTGGTGGGAGATGCTGTGCCAGAGGCAGGAGCTGGCACCCAGGGCTACCAGGGCTCCCTGTGCTCTGGTGGCAACTAATCGGGAGTGACATTTGTCTTCAAACCAGCATCCCTAAAAATAACCAAACATGAGGAGCAGTAAATACTTCCTGACATACAAGTGGAGCTTGTAGAACCAGCGCTGGTGACAAAGCTGTTATCCTGCCTCTTTGATCAGGTAGCATCACGCCAAGGATCAGGACACCGGAGACCGGCTCTGACGACGCCATCAAAAGCATCCTGGAGCAGGCAAAAAAGGAGATTGAGTCGCAGAAGGGAGGTAGGTGCTGCCACGGGGGTGGCTCTGGGGTGACTGAGTCCCTGCTCTGCCCCATGGCAAGCAGCACTCAAAGGGGTGCCAGTGGCTGGGTGCTCTGTGTCTGTGGGTCTTGTCCCAAAAATGGGCTTTTTTGGGGATATTTCACCCATTGATATCCATGGAGAATTTTAGGGCATGTTGGAAAGAAACACCATGTGGGATGGAAGAGTCCCTGTGCAGCAGAGTTCAGAGCTTTCAGAAACTTTGGATGCACTCTTTTCCTCCCCCTGCCCCAAACCAGATGATTAAATGAGTATTCAGGATCCATTTGGCATGAGGAATCATTAAAGCAGCTGCTCTCACAGTCAATTACAAGAAATGAAATACATTAAAACAGGTAGTCTGCTGAGAAAGCAGAATCCCGGAGAATTAAATTAGACAGGAAGGGTGGAAAAACAGACAGGGAAAACAAACATGTTTGTCTATCGCATTGTTGGTAATGGGATTTATTTCGCAATCATCAAAAAAGAAGTTGGCTTGGAGTTGGGCTGTCGAAGCTTTTGCCTTGCGCGTGCTGCTGGTCCAAAGCGGGTCGGGATAAACTGCTCTCCTCCCGCGCTTCGAATTGTGGCCGCACAGTAAACGACGCGCGCTGCTCCTCGGGGCTGCCCTCACCCCTCTTCTCTGCAGGGGAGCCCAAAACGCCGTCGGCGGCGCAGGCAGTGGCCAACGGGGCGGGCGGCAGCGGCTCGGAGGACGCCATCAAGAGCATCCTGGAGCAGGCGAGGCGGGAGATGCAGGCGCAGCAGCAGGCGCTGCTGGACATGGAGTCGGCGGCCGGCGGGCGTGGGGCGGACGCGGCGCCCACCGAGCGCTCCACGCTGGCCACCGTCAGCCAGAACATCGCCCCCACCTACGTCAAGCAGGAGGAGGGCAGTGGGGCCAGCCCCGGCCCGCCGCAGACGCCCCTGGCCGTGCTCTCGCCTGCCGCCTTCGTCCAGAGCATCATCCGGAAGGTGAAGTCGGAGATCGGCGACGCCGGCTCCTACTTCGACCAGCACTGGGCGTCGGAGAGGAGCCTGCTCAGCCGGCCCTACACCTCCGTGTCGCCTTCGCTGTCCTCCTCGTCCTCGAGCTACTCCAGCATGGCCAACGGCCGGGGCTGGCTGCGGGGCGAGCCCGGCGAGGGCGGCACCAACGAGGATGAGCTGCAGCCGGGGGATGAGGAGCCCCAGCGGCTGTCGGAGATGAAGGCGGAGGGAGCCGGCGCGGAGCCGGCGGCTGGTGGGCGCCTGTCCTACTACCCCACGTACGTGCCACGGACCCTGAAGCCAACGGTGCCGCCGCTGACGCCGGAGCAGTATGAGATGTACATGTACAGGGAGGTGGACACGCTGGAGCTGACCCGGCAGGTCAAGGAGAAGTTGGCCAAGAACGGCATCTGCCAGAGGATCTTTGGAGAGAAGGTACCAGCCTGGAGAAGGGGAGCCTGGTGTCCCCTCTGCTCCACGACCCAGAGCCTGGGGCTCATGGATGGCCTTCACTAGCTCCTTCCAGAGTCTTCCTTTTCCCTGGGCTGTTTCCCCTTGGAGGATTCTGAGTTCTCAGGGTCTGACCCAACCCCAGGCTACCAGTCGCCACCACTAATTGGTCACTGGCGCTTCCCACCAAGAATGCCCAGTCCCCTGAGCGGAGCTCTTTGGGGACCAGCCTCCCACCCCACTGGGTATCCCAGGGGGACCCACCGCCCTGGCAGGGGACAGAGGGTCCAGACATGCTGTGGGGCAGCGGGTGGCAGTGGGTGGCATCCTGCTCCCCCTCCCCTGACACGGGGCTGGAGGGCAGGCAGCTTCCCAGCACTGGGGGGGGTGCACCCCACCTTCGGTGGGTGACGCCTGCGTGGTGCCCAGGTGCTGGGACTGTCCCAGGGCAGTGTGAGTGACATGCTGTCGCGGCCCAAGCCATGGAGCAAGCTGACGCAGAAGGGTAGGGAGCCCTTCATCCGCATGCAGCTCTGGCTAACAGACCAGCTGGGCCAGGGGATCAGCCAGCAGCCCACGCCCTCCCAGGGTAAGTGACATCACTGTCCCCGTGGTCCCCATCCGTGTCCCCACCACTTCTGTGTCCATCCCTTGCATCCCAGTGAATTTATCCTGCTCCCGCCTCAGCACTGAGGGGAGCTGTCCCTGCCAACTCCAACACCAACACCCACATCCTGGGAAGTCCCTTTAATCCCCAACCCCCTTCATTTAAAACAAAAACAGAAGGAAAGCCACATCAAAAATCTTCGGCTTTGTGCCTGACATAAAGCGGTAACTGGATTTTTTGTATTACATTGGTGGCATTTTCTCTCTTTAATTATTCCACCACTACCTCCTGCTTTGCTGTAGCCACTGGAGAAGCTTGGCTGGTTATCCCTCTTCTCTAGAGGGCAAAGCCACAGACGTCCCCCAAATGCCCCTCGTGCTCCTGCCGGGTCCCTGCGCTGACCCCTCTGCCCTGGTGTCACACAGCCAGCCCGGCGGAACCCCAGCCGTCCCCCTCGCCGCCCCCCAGCCCCGCCGAGCACGAGAAGGGCTGCCAGGAGCCCCTCACCCTGGCCTTGGAGAGCAGCAAGGAAAACCAGCAGCCCGAGAGCCGCTCGACGCCTGCACTGGGCGGGAAGACGTATCCCAACAGCCAGGGGCCCGTGGGCATCCAGGAGATTGTCGCCATGTCCCCCGAGCTGGACACCTACTCCATCACCAAGAAGGTCAAGGAGGTCTTGACGGACAACAATTTAGGTGTGGGCCCTCTCTCTGCCCAGGTTTTTGGGAGCTGCATGGATCCAGCACCCCGATTCCTGTAGATGCAACCCCCTCCTGGCTGTTTTTTTCTGTGGGTGCTCATGGGAATTCCAGGAGGATGCTGGCTGGGAAATGGGGTGCACCTGCTCTGCAGGGGGACTGCAGCGCCCGTCCCGCTGTTCTGCCCCCTCTAACCACCTCTGCTTCTCCTCCGCCAGGCCAGCGGCTGTTTGGGGAGAGCATCCTGGGCCTGACGCAGGGCTCGGTGTCCGATCTCCTCTCCAGGCCCAAGCCGTGGCACAAGCTGAGCCTGAAGGGGAGGGAGCCCTTCGTCCGCATGCAGCTCTGGCTCAACGACCCCCACAACGTGGAGAAGCTGCGCGACATGAAGAAGCTGGAGAAGAAGGGTGAGGGACGGGGTGCCATGGCCCCGCTGGGTGTGGGGTGCCGGCCGAGGGGGGGTCCCGGGCCGGGGGGCGAGCGGCGCCAGCTGGGTGTCCTCTCCTGCAGCCTACCTGAAGCGGCGGTACGGGCTGATGAGCGCCGGCTCGGACAGCGAGTCCCCCAGCGCCCGCTCCGAGTGCGCCAGCCCCAGCGCGCCGCCGCAGGACCTCAGCCTGCTCCAGATCAAGAAGCCGCGGGTGGTGCTGGCGCCAGAGGAGAAGGAAGCCCTAAAGAAAGCCTATCAGCTGGAGCCGTACCCCTCCCAGCAGACCATCGAGCTGCTCTCCTTCCAGCTCAACCTCAAGACCAACACCGTCATCAACTGGTTCCACAACTACAGGTATGGGCACTCCCGGGCTTCGGGGGTCCGATGGTGCTGTGCCACGGAGGGGGTGTCGCTGTTCCCCTTCCAGCCTTCCCCATCGCTCTTCCCCAGATGGAAGGTGCAGACCCACGGGAGGTCCCTAGGTGCACCCCAGGCTGGTGGGTGGTTTTGGCTACCTTGACCGAGTCACGTTGAGCATCTAAAGAGGTTTCCGTGCTCACATCCACCTGCTCGCCCCAGAGCAGGAGCTCTGCGAAGGGGGAGGGAATGCCTTATGGAGGCTGCTGGAGCACAGGATCCATCCCCGCAGCAGCCCAGCCCTGGGGAGCAGCGCAGGTTTCATCTCTAGCTGGTATTGTAGTGGACAATTTGCCCGCTGGCTGGGGAGGTGTGATGGCCGTGGCACGGGGCAATGGGTGGTAGCGTCCTCCCTCCTTGGCTGTGTCCCGCAGGTCACGGATGCGCCGAGAGATGCTGGTGGAGGGCGCGCAGGACAACGACACAGACCCGGAGCAGAGTGGCGGGACAGCCATCCCGGGGCGCCGGGCCCCCCACAGCCCCGATTCAGACACCGAGGATCACAAACCCGCGTTTGTGGGGGCCGAGCCCCCCTGCGCCGCCGTGCCCGTGAAGGTGAAGGAGGAGCAGGGGGATCCGGGCGGCTGGAGCCGCCGGCGGGACTCATGCAGCCCGGCCGGAGCGGCCGAAGGGACCGGACCTCCCCAGGAGGAGCGGGGGGCAGCCCCCCACGCCGCCGCCCCCAGCGCCGGCAGNGCCACGGAAGAGGAGCACCCGTGGAAAAGAGGGGACCCCCTCCCCCGTCTATGAAGCCACCCCACCCCTCTGGCTTTGTTTTAAATGTGAAAAACTGGGAACAATTTTAGAAAAGAAAATCAAAAAAAAAAAAAGTCAAAAAATATTTATAGACCTCTTTTAGATATTTTAATAAAAGGATACTTTGGAATTTATTAACAGCTTAAGCTGCTTTGATATTAAAGATAGCTATAAAATCAAGATGATGTAGCAGTCGTGTCATTAAATGTACACTGAAGTCTTGTAGTTTGCCACTGGATGAGATTAAAAACAAATAAAAAAAAAATCAAACAAAAAAAACACCAACCCACAGAAAAGACTTTTTGAGCAAAGCCATCAAGAAGCACTATGAGACTGACCAAATTTGAGAAACTTGCAGTTTCCACCCGTCTGTAAGACACTGCATCGCTTCTGCCCCAGCCAGAGACTGCGTCCTAGTCCCTGAAGACTCTAAAGCCCCCGACGCCATCGAGTATGTATTTAGTTCTGGTGGTTTATGTTTTTGGAAGCCTTTGTAACACGGAATGTCCCGTGCGGTTGTATATGTTGTAGAAATGTCTGCAATAGCCTTCTGGAACAAGATGTAGCATGGTCCCAACGCCGTCCCTCGCGCTTCCTCCATCCGGAGGCCGGTGGTGGCTCCCATCCCGCATGGTGCGGCCCGTGGCAGCTCCCAGAGGAAGAGAGAAAATGAGGCAAAAGCAAAGGAAGCAACCTGAGCTTGAGATTTTGGGAGTGGGATGGGAGAATATACCCGGGTGCGATGCGTTGAGGATGGTACCAGCTCGCTGGGGATGGACATCTGTGGCATCCTGGTTCCCCATCCATTCAAGAAAGAAAAAGATGGAGCCTCCAAGCTTTGGTCCTGGGGCAGCTGTGCTTGAGGTGAGCACCCAAAAATCATGAGCTACACGCTCGCAGGCTGAGCCCTGCTCGGGGCTGCTCCAGCATCACGGCCAGCTCTTGGGCCTGAAGCACTTTTTTAGGGAGAGTGCCTGGGCAGGAGGAGCATGCCCTTCCCACAGCCCTGTCCCCAGGTGGCGGATGTCAGTGATGCCAGGATGAGCTCTGGGATGTCACCTCAGGCTCCTGCCTGAAGTGGGCAAGCCCAGCTCTGAGTTGGGCAAAGCACCACTGAGCTTCAGCTTTCCAGGGCTGACCCTGTGCAGACACAGGAGCTCAGTGGTGGCACCATCCCCGTGTGCTCCCTGTCACCTCCCTGACCCCGCCACCTCCAGCTGGCCTCTCCTAACGAAATGCCTTTAAACGACGCGGAGTGTCCCATGCTGGGCTGCTCTGCCCTGTCCCCTGCCCACATGGCATCAGCCATCGCCCACCAAGACCCTGCCAGGCTCCCAGGCGATGCATTGACCGATTTTTCCACTGCAGACGTTTTTATCAGAATAGAAGGTATTTTTATACTCGGGTGGTAGTGGACAAGCAATGCCGGGTGAGGGCACGGCTCTCCTTGCCTGCCCCCCTGCCCTGGTGAGCCCCAGGGTGCCCACGGCTGCCCTGCCACCGCGCTGTGGAAGGTGGAGGTGTGACCACTGACCGCCTTCTCCGCTGTGTGCTAGAGGGAGCTTTATTGGAATGGGATTTGAGGAAGCACTTAGGATAGTCCTGAGCACGGCAATCCTGTTGTACGAAAGCCAGCGGGACACACCAGTCACGTTTTTGTTAGGCTCATGTTCTGTACTTCAAAAGTTTCTATGAGATCGATGAACTTTGTTTAACAATTTTGGAAGGAACAAGTTCTGTAAAGAGCCACTAAATACAGAAATTGGATACGACTCTGGCCTTGGGGTGTGTTTTGTCCGGAGGTGATGGAATGGGAACTCATCTCACACTTGCCCAGTGCCTGGTGTTGGCACTCTTGTAAGTCACAGATCTGCTTTAGGATTGTGGCAAGAGCTCTCATTATCTCAGTGACTGGGGGATAAAAAAAGAGGGCGTTAAATGGGGTTAGTCCAGCTCAGGGTGTGATCCTGCCCCATGAAAATCTTGTGCTCATCCCTGCTGCAGGTTTGCTCCTGCCTCTGGCATAGCTCAGCACCCTCCAGTGTGAGTTTCAGCTTGGTTTATCATAAAATCATTTCCTGGAATGGTTTGGGTTAGAAGAGACCTGAAGGATCATCTTATTCCAACCCCCTGCCATGGGCAGGGACACCTTCCACTAGACCAGGTGTCCCAAAGCCCTGTCTAACCTGGCACTGCTGACAGCACCACACCCCAGTATGGATCTTTTTCAGAGCCAACCATCGCTGGGCGAGTCAGCAGCTTCTAACACCAGGCAGGGCTGTTTGTGTCTGACGAATTAATAAATACGTATGTTGCCTATCTGTTTAAGCTTGTTTGTCAGCTAACATGTTGAGAAGGACTTATTTTTGATGGATATCTGAACGTCTGGAGAAGCTGGGCCAGCTGCCATGGAAACCAGAATCTTCCCCTGCGGCGAAGGATGGAGCCGCGTGAACCATCTGGGTGCTCCGGGTGCAGCTGCACCCCGGCTGCCCTGGGCACTGCTCCAAATGCCAAATCCCACAGGGGGATGCTGTCCCTGGCCAGGGGCAGGCTCCGGGCTCTGCAGGGCTCTCGGTGAGGGGGTGACCCCGGTTGGCTTCATGCCTCGGTTTCCCCAAGAAGTGACGGCCCAACCTCTGCCAGACCCCGTGTCAGAGAAGCTGGAGACACTAATGCAGGTGGGATGTGTGGGCACGAACTTGGGGATGGGCTGGCCACTTTCACAAGGGCAGAGCCCCTGGTCAATGTGTAGCATCAACAAGGGGACAGAGACTTTGTCCTGGTTAAGAGCCGCCCCTGCCACGGGACCACCCTGGCACTGGGTGTCCTGAGGTTCCCAGGGTGACCCCATCCCATCTCAACCCACCCCTGCAGGCAGTTCTGGGGCTCCAGGGCACTGCAAGACCCTGGCATTGGCCATGTCCCCTTCAGGTGACACAGTCCCTGACCAGCCCCACAGACATGGTGGGGACTGGAGGACTAAAATAAAGCTTTAATTCCCACCCGGACCCTCCTCCCCCGGGGCTTAGAGGCACAAACAAGGACCACGGATGGGAGGGAAGTTCTGAAACAACTTTTATTGTAGAAGAATCTTGTGCCTGTCCCAAGGGAGCAAAGGGAGCTGGAGCCACCCAGCCCTAAGCCAGGGCACCCTGACTGCTCCCCCCTGCTCCAGGGTGGGTCACCCCACCTCTGGGACCGTGGCTTGAGTGTCTGTGGTGGAAGTAAGAGAGAAACACAGGCATGAGACACCAACTTTGCTCTGGTTTGGCACATGAATCATTCCTCACGCTCTGCTGCTGACACACACGTTCCCATTTGCCACCACAAGCGATGCTTCCCCTTAGTGAGCTGGCACGGGGATGATGTGCTGTCCCAAAATATCCACCAGCAAGGCAGTGCCCGCAGCTGCCGAATTCCCGTCTGACCCCCCCCATATTTGCCATCCAGGCTGCAAGCAGCAAGTTCTCCCTGTGTAATGCCAGGGGCTGGGTGTCAGCAGCTCCCCGGAGCGTGCGGAGCTGCTGCTGCAGTTAAGGAAGGGCTGCACTCGCTGATATTTACATTTCAAACCACATCCTGCTGGAGCAGAGGGATCTGGCAGAGCTCAGCCGACCTCAGCCTTGTGCCGGGCCGGGAGGGGAAGTCGGTAGCGGGCTCCCCATCATGGAACACGAGCGCCCAGGCGGGTGAGATCCCATCAAAATCCTCCTCCAAAAGTTGTCAATGAGTGATCCCACTGCAAGAGCATCATGAGGCCCCAGCAGAGCCAGAGCAGTGGCCGAGTCCCAGGAGGCCTCAGCCAGTGAGTGGTTTGTAGTTTGCCTGTGCTGAGCGGAGCACCCCACACCCACAGGGGGGCATGGCTGGAGGGCACCCCCGCGGTGCCCATTTCACCACCGCAAAGCAGCACTGGCGTCCCTTGGTGCCGAGCCCTGGTTGGCATCACCAGCAGGCGTCCATCACCACCACAGCCAGGTCTGCGCACCTCAGGGTGAGGAGGGGACGGGGCCAGCACCGAGCATGGCCACCTCCACCCCGCCCCAGGTCCTGGAAGGTTCCCAGGGCTCAGCCACCGCTCAGGGCCGCGGGCCACGCCGCCTCTGCTGCCAGTCCTGCCGCAGCCGGGCCACCTCCTGGCTGTACTGCTGGTGGAGCCGGCAGAAGGTGGACGGGCTCTGTGCCACGGCCGCCCCGGCGCTCGCTGCCTCGCCGCTCGACACCCGCCTGCGCGGAGGCAGCGGCGGCGGCCTCGGGCTCCCCTCCTCATCGTGCCCACCGCAGCCAGAGGCGTCGGGCGGCCGGGCCGCTCCCGGCACGTTGTTCCACACGGCGCAGCCGTTCTCCTTCGGCGGGATGGAGGGCAGAGCCGGCAGCCGCTCCCGGGGCTGCTCCAGCCACGACGGCTTCGGCTTGCAGGGGCCCCCAGCTCCTCCGGCCAGCCCCCGGCTCATCTCCTGCAGCTGCTTCTCCAGCTCCCGCACCACCAGCCGCATGTAGTCAAAGCTGGCTCGGGACAGCGACTTCACCCACGACTCCATGTCCCCCTGGCTCTCCGCCGCCAGCACGTAGGTGCGGGATTTGGCGCCGCCGAAGCGGATGGCGAAGGCAAAGCCGCCGTCGGCTGAATCGCAGAGCTCCACGTTGCAGCCCTCCAGCACGATGACGCCCACGGGCTCCCGGCTGTCCCGCTCCTCGAAGTAGAAGAGCATGTTGCCCTTGAGCACGAACCAGCGGCGGTGATAGGCCGTGTGCCGCTCGCCGCGCTTGTAGAGGAAGCCGGCGTTGTCGGCAGGGGAGTCGCAGGTGGCGTAGAAGGCCAAGCTCCGCTCGTTCAGCTTCATGGCTCCGCGCCCTGCGGGGACAGAGGGGGCTCAGCGCCGCGCCTTAACTGAGCAAACGAACCATCGCCTTTCTGTTCCTGCTGGCAGCGGCCCTGGCGCCCAGGAAATGGAGCTGGTGAGCCAACAACCCCGGGAGGGTTGGGATAAGCCCGCTGCCAGACAAGGTGAGGAGCCCGGCGGATGCCGGGTGGGCTGTGGCTCCCCAGGGCTCGCTGGGGACGAGGTTCCCCCCCCAGCAGAATGTTTTCCCACGGAGGAGCCCCAGGCAGGGCTTGTCCCGGTGCCTCACGTCACCTGGCACAGGTGACCCTCCCTCCGGCGCCGCGTTTTCCGCGTCGGGCCGCTCCTCCCCACGGAGCGCAGGGAGGGCTTTGGCCGCGCCGTGGATCTGGCTGCCGCTCCAGAGAGCCGTGGCCATGAACCCTGTCACCCGGGCAAGGCCATCGCTCCTCTCGCCCCCTAATCGCTGGCGGCCTGGCCGTGCCAGGCTTTGCACCCACCTGGACTCTACCTCCGTTCCGCGGCGGTCACCGGCATCAACGAGGTGGCCGTGAGAGCGCTGGATGCGGGGTCGGAAGGTGCCAGGGGGCTTTGGGGCACCGCTCCCGCACCGTCACCTTTGTCCTCGGCT